>JAVQJS010000677.1:0-26577 GCA_036024795.1 Galaxias rostratus | reverse complement strand
ATTTCCCTGGCAGAGGTCGCTGAGGTAGTGGGGAAACTCCTCAGTGGCAAGGCGCCGGGAGTGGATGAGATTCGCCCAGAGATGCTGAAGGCTCTGGACATTGTTGGGCTGTCTTGGCTGACACGCCTTTTCAATGTTGCATGGAGGTCGGGGACAGTACCATTGGAGTGACAGACCGGGGTGGTGGTTCCCATTTTTAAAAAAGGGGACCGGAGGGTGTGCTCCAATTACTGGGGTATCACACTGCTCAGCCTACCCCGGAAAGCTTTAATGCCAGGGTACTGGAAAGAAGACTCCGACCGATTGTCAAACCTCTGATTCAGAAGGAGCAATGCGGATTTCATCCTTGCCGTGGAACAGTGGAACAACTCTTTACCCTGTCGGGGCTGCTTGGGGGGAGGGGGGGGGGGGGCATGGGAGTTTGCTCATCCAGTCTACATGTGTTTTGCGGACTTGGAGAAGGCCTACGAACGTGTTCCCCGGGTGGTCTTGTGGGGTGTTCTACGGGAGTATGGGATACCGGGGCCGTTGATACGAGCCATCCGGTCCACATATAACCGTAGCGAGAGTTGTGTCCGTATACTCTGCACAAAGTCAAACACCTTTTTTAGTGGGTGTTGGACGTCAGGGCTGCCCCTTGTCACCAATTCTGTTTTTGATTTTCATGGACAGAATCTCAAGGCGTAGCAGGGGTGAAGAGTGTGTCCATTTTGGGGACCTCAGAATTTCTTCTTTACTGTTTGCAGATGATGTGGTTCTGTTGGCTTCTTCAGAATGTGACCTTCAGCATGCACTGGAGCGGTTTGCGGCCAAGTGTGAAGCGGTTGGGATGAGAGTCAGCACCTCCAAGTCTGAGGCCATGGTTCTCTGCCGGAAAACGGTGGAGTGCTCTCTCCTGGTTGGGGGTGAGTTTTTGCCTCAAGTGAGAGAGTTCAAGTATCTCGGGTTCTTGCTCATGAGTGAGGGCAAAATGGAGCGTGAAATTGACAGGTGGATTGGTGCAGCATCAGCAGTAATGCGGGTGTTGTACTGGACCGTCGTGGTGAAGAAGGAGCCGAAAGGCGAAGAGAATAAGATTGCGACTGCAAGCGGCTGAAATGTGTTTCCTCCATAGGGTGGCTGGGCTTAGCCTTAGGGATAGGGTAAAGAGCTCGGCCATCCGGAGGGAGCTTGGAGTAGAATCCCATCATTATCCTTGACCACACGTCTGCTAGCAACTCACCTCTAAGGATTTAGGCTTTTTTCTCACCACAGGCTGAAAACTCCTTGCACACTTTTAAAGTTAAACCACTTCAGACCAAAATTATCTTTTTCCTAACTCTCTTCAGGACTTGAAAACTTCTGTTTTCCGAAAGTATTCTGAGATTTTAACCAAATCTACCGAATCAGAGGACCCACTAGATCACCGAGACGGAACCAGTGCACCTTTGTCCTAATCAAAAAGGGGTCGAAGAAGACCTAGTCCTCTTGTTTCTTTTCCACATTTATTCATACAAAGAATAATTCTCAGAACTCTATCTTCACTTAATGAACTCTGGTTCAGAACATTTCCATTAAAACTACAGACTGCTTCCCCGTCCAACCACAACCGGCAGGCAGAGAATCCAAATTAACTGCTTTTGCAACACAACCCACCTGTCGTGTCTAAGTAATGTAAAGCCCATTTTTGTAACATTGTTTGATGATAAAAGCTTAAAGTTACGACAATTTTCAATGTGTTGTGCTGACCATGTTTTGTCAACATGTTAACTGTTATATTGTGTATATTTAGATCCTTACCCTTTTGGTTTATCAATGTCATCATTTGTAATTATTTGTCATACTGTCATTTTCTTGTTTTTAGACTAGTAAATGAAAATAATTGTTGCATTCAAACCAAGCTGTGTCGCTTTGTTTCATACAATCAGTTTTTCCCGGAACACCAAACTTCACTTCCTCAGAATTGAGAATAAACATGATACATCACATTTTTAAATTAATGCTATACTGATCTGCTTTCTCGCAGAGCTGTGTGTTTATCCTATGCTAAAGTTCTGTGTGGTGTTGCCACTATCTTAATTACCCTTCATCGCCTGGATTGAATATCCATTTATTCATAAATGTATATTAATGTACTAAAACCCTTCACATTTCCAATGAGTTTGTCCTTCTGGGTGATCTAAACTGGGATATGATGAACCCACCAGATTTAGTCATACAGGAATTTGATGCTTTAAACCTCTTTCAACTTATAACTGAGCCAACCAGACACTCTTTGAAATTACCCTCATTTGCCACACTGATCGATATTATTCTCACTAACACTCCATCAAACTATCAAACTTCGGTCAAGACTTGAGGGACCACTGTGCCAATGCATGCGTTCACGCTGGCCTCTCTGTCAAACGCCCACCAGTGATTACGACCAAGCACTCACTGAAACACTTTGACATTCAAGCCTTCCTACATGATATTGCAGCTGTGAGCTGGGATAGAATCAACCTCATCCCCTCTGTGGATGATGCCTGGTCTTATTTCAAGAATACCTTTAACCTTATCATTGATAAACACGCCCCACCGGACCAAGAATCCAAGAATTGTAACAGACCCCGGTTTACTCACGCTGCTCTGATCCATCTCTAAAATGACCTATGGCAAAGAGTTAGGTCTTTTCAGTCTCCTGCCAACTGGCTGGCCTTCAGACAATGCAGAAAAAAAACACAAAGGCGATCAGGAAAGCTGAAGTCAATCATTTCAAAGATAAATGATCAGCTTGCGGATCTGACACCAATACGTTCTGGAAAACAGTGAAGTCCATGGAAAACAAACTTACTTCTCCTCATCTACCCACCACTTTCGATCTTTCGAAATTCTGTGAAATTGTTATCCATTATAAACCATGTATGGCCACGCTCTTCAACCACCACTTTGTGAAGACATCTCATGTCTTTGATGCAGCTGCTCCAAACACTGCCTCAATTCATACCCCTACTTCATCATCCAGCGTTCACAGCTTCTCCCTTCAACCTGTAATGGTTTCGAAAGTCCTGGATGAACCCATTAAGTTAGATCCAAACAAGTCAGCTGGATCTGACGGGCTTGACCCTATGTTTTTAAAAGCCGCCGCTCATGTTATTGTTGCCCCTATTACAAGCCTGTTTAACCCTATCATTTCAACTGTCTGTATTCCCCCTTAACTGGAAATCTGCCATAATTCTCCCCGTCTTCAAAGGAGGCCCTGGCTCTGACCCGAACTGCTACCGGCCAATTTCCATCTTGCCCTGCCTGGCCAAAGTCATAGAAAAACTGGTTCATAAACAACTAATTAACTTCATTGACTCTAAACACATTCTGTCTGACCTGCGGTCTGGGTTTAGGACAGGCAATGGATGTATCACTGCTATCCTGAAGGTCCTTGAAGATGTTGTTACGGCCATGGACAACAGGCAAGACTGTGTAGCAGCTTTTTTTAGACCTAGCCAAGGCTTTTGACTCAGTTGACCATAATATCCTCCTGCAAAGACTTAGTAGCATTGGCCTATCCAGAAGATGCTGCAACTGGTTTGCCAGCTACCTTGCGGATCGTGTCCAAAGGGGGAAGACTGAAAACATCACGTCGGAACCATTTTCCATCACTAGAGGTGTGCCTCAAAGCTCCATCTTAGGCCCAACATTGTTTTCTATCTACATTAACGAGGTAGCCAAGGGCGTTGGTAGCTCCCAGAAACATCTGTATGCTGATGATACTATAATATATTCAGCTGGCCCCTCACTCCATGCTGCTCTGTTCACTCTTCAACAAAGCCTCATGTCCATTCAGCAGTCTTTTCACAACCTCATCCTGCTCCTCAATTCCCAAAAAAAAACAAATGTATGCTGTTTAACCGGAAAATCTCAAAAGTTCAACCCCCCCCCCCCCCACCCCCGTAGATTTAGTGTTCATGGCTTGGAAATTGAGTTTGTCAGCTCCTATAAAAACCTCGGCCTCTGGTTGGACTCATCTCTCTCCTTTAACACTCACTACAATAACCTTCTGGCTAAAGTCAAAGCTAGACTTGGTTTTCTACATCGAAAAAAAGCTTTTTTTACGCACTCTGCCAAATACACACCTGTGAAAATGACCATACTTCTTCTGTTGGACTACAGTGATATAATCTATAAAATGGCATCAAAGGGCAGCCTTAGCAAGCTTGACACATTTCACCACTCAGCAATCCGTTTTGCCACATGAGCACCCTTCACTACTCACCACTGTGATCTCTACAAACTGGTCGATTGGCCCTCCCTTCATACCAGACGGCTACAACATTGGCTGCAATTAGTTTATAAAAACACTCCTGGGAAAGACACCCTGCTACCTATCAAACCTCCCGCTTAAGATCCAGAGATTTTGTGATGCTCATCATTCCAAAAGTCCGTACTGTCTATGGCCGTAATTCCTTTTGTTTGGTCACTGCAAATGACTGGAACACACCACAAAACACACTCAAACTCACTGCTCTCACATCTCTCAACATGTTGAAACAAAATCTGAAACCGGTCATAGTTGACCTCTGTACCTGCTGACCTCTCTTCTCCCTCTCTCCTGTTACAAGTGTACAAAGAATATCCAGTAACTTACCTTCTCTTACACATAGTGTTTATATATTGGTCTATTGATTTTATCTTATTTTATTTACTTATGCCGTCTTTTGCCGTTTCTTATGTACTGTTGTGTCATACTGTATGTTTTGATACTGTACTGTACCTGTACTGTATGCGTCGTTTTGTGCTGACTGTGTTTATTTGAAATATTTACCGTTGCTGACACCTCTTGGCCAGGTCATCATTGTAAATGAGAATTGGTTCTTAGCTGATTTTACCTGGTTAAATAAAGATCAAATAAAATAAAATAAATAAAAAAAAAGATTGATAGAGTAATTTACACACAAGTAGTAGTGTACTAGTTACCCTACAACAATTTCTTTTTATTTTTTAAATAGTTTGACAACAACATTTTCATTTTAATTCTGACATAAATAATGCTTGCACAATGAGGATAAAAATAGGATACATTTTTTTTTAAATTTCATTTCAGTTTTTTACGTTTGAGTCTTGGATGGCCGAATAGCACTTTGGGAATGTAATGTCAAACAGCTTCTGCATTCAAATATGAATATTAACACAGAATGCCTATTGATGCATTTAAAAATAGTTCTTGCATTTTAATTTACATTTTGTCTCGAATAACACAAATAATAAAAATGTGAAAAGTGATAATGTTATTGTGGAATTGCAGTTGGATTTCTTAAGTTTGTTTTTATTTGAATAAAGTCCCTAATGGGCTTCCATACTGTACATTGTAAGAATGTATGCTATGGCAGCATGTTAATTAAAAGGAGGAAACACAGGTTTTGTTTTGTGATCTTAAAACGTTATACCCTTATTGTTTTTGGCAATTTTATTTTTTTAAAAATAGTCAGAACTGAATTATTAAAGATAGTTTCTGTCATGGTTTTAATTTTATTTTTTGTTGGCAAATAAGTAATTTGTTGATGAGAACCTATTTTGATTAAAAACACAAGGATGAATGTAAGAGTATCTTTGTTCCATATTAGTGATAGTATTTATTGAAAACATGCGTGAAAATTTGGCAAACCATAAGCCGCTCTCATAAGAAATCAATGGATGCCTTGTTAATGTTTATGACATGGTCACAGTACGCATAACCCCTGGGGCACACTTGAGCTTTCAGAAGTAGGGCCTTAAAAATGTATTACTTCTGTCCACTATTTACACACATTGTTATTTTTCTGGTTAACAAAAATACAGAAGCATGAGCACTACTGTTCAAAATTTTGAGGTCACTTAGAAATGTCCTTATTTTTGAAAGAATGGTGCATAGAGGCCCATTTCTAGCAACTATCACTCGAGTGTTCTAATGGTACAATGTGTTTGCTCATTGCGTTACAAAGCTAATGGATTTTTAGAAAACCCTTGTGCAATCATGTTAGCACAACTGAAAACGGTTTAGCTGGTTAGGAAAGCTGTAAAACTGACCTTCCGTTGAGCAGGTTGAGTATCTGGAGCATCACATTTGTGGGGTTGATTAATTACGCTCAAAATGACCAGAAAAGGATATCTTTCGAGCAAAACTCAGTCTCACAGTCCATTTCCTGTTCTTAGACATGAAGGCTATTCCATGTGGGAAATTGCCAAGGATCTGGAGATTTTGAACAACGGTGTGTACTACTCCCTTCAGAGAACAGCACAAACAGGCTCTAACCAGGGTAGAAAGAGAAGTTGGAGGCCCCGCTGCACTACTGAGCAAGAAGATAAGTACATTAAAGTCTTTAGTTTGAGAAATAGATGCCTCACTGGACTTCAACTGGCAGATTAATTAAATAGTACCAGCAAAACGCCAGTGTCAACATATTCAGTGAAGAGGTGACTCTGGGATGCTGGCCTTCAGGGCAGAGTGGCAAAGAAAAAGCCTGAGACTGGCCAATAAAAGAAAAAGATTAATATGGGCAAAGAAGCACAGACATTGGATAGAGGAAGATTGGAAAAAATGCTATGGACGGACGAATCTGAGTTTGAGGTGTTTGGATCACAGAGAAAAACATTTTGTGAGACGCAATACAACTGAAAAGATGCTCGAGAGTGCCTGACACCATCTGTCAAGCAAGGTGGGAGTAACGCAATGGTCTGGGGTTACTTTTGTGCATGTAAGGTGGGAGATTTGTTTAGGGTAAAAGAGATTTTGAATAAGGAAGGCTATCACTTCATTTAGCAACGCTATTCCATACTTTATGGACGGTGCTTGATTGGAGCCAATTTCATCCTACAACAGGACAGTGAGCAAATGCATGCTTCCACATTGTGCAAGAACTATTTCAAGAAGAAGCAGGCAGCTGGTATTCTATCTGTAATGGAGTGGCCAGCACAGCCACCAGATCTAAACCCCATTGTGCTGTTGTGGGAGCATCTTTACCGTATGGTACGCAAGAAGTGCCCATCCAGCCAATCTAACTTGTGGGAGGGGCTTCTAGAAGCATGGGGTGAAATGTCCCCAGATTACCTCAACAAATAACTGCTACTGTGAGAATGCCAAAGGTCTGCAATGTTGTAATTGCTGCAAATGGCGGATTCTTTGACTAAAGCCAATTTTGAAGAAAGAAATATTATTTCAAATACAAATCATTATTTCTAACCTTGTCAATGTCTTCACTATATTCTATTCATTTTACAACTGATGGTGGTAAAAGAAATTGTCGCCTCATGGTTTTCCAAACTTTTGAACAGTAGTGTATGTCTGTATCTTAGTGGGAATTTGTTAAGAAAGGGAAACAGAAAAAGAGATCCATAGTTACTTGAATGCCCATGTGTGTGTTTGTGTGTGCAATAATAAATGGTTAGGTGTGAAAGGGGGAGAGAGAACGTAAGTTGCTTGAAGTAGCTTTGAACATTGAAGTGAATGTAGCCTTAGTCTTAATATTACCTTCTCTCTTTGTATTCACAGAAGGAGCTTAGCCTTCCCAGAAGAGGTAGTAGGTAAGTAAAGATTAATGCTGAACATGAAATAGAAATGTACCGCATTTACCACATCCACAACTTTACGGATGCATAATACAATGCAAGACAATACAATATCATACCAGTTGATTTTTGCTGACTGTCAGTCAAGCTAGAGGTAATGTACCTGGACTAGTTAATGCATAACTGAACAAAATATGATGCCATAATGAATGCAGAATGACAGTGTAAAGCTGCTATCAGGAATTTCTATGAATCCTGATGTTGGTTATTATTTTCACTTTTTCTATATTCTGGTAGTCTAGAATTGTGATTCGTGCCGACACATTCACTTTTAAATAGACGCAAGTAATATGTGAATTTAGTTTACCATAACGAAATAGATATATTGTGGTTTATAGGTCCGATTACATTGAAGATTAACTTTCTTTTCGTCTCCATTCAATATTTTCCCCTGCAGTTTCAAAATGTTCAAATTAAAGGAACTGACATTCAGACACAATTCAATTCAAACTGTGGCCGTTTTTGTTCTTGGAATGCGATAGAATTTAAATCTACAGGACAAAGTATGACAGTGTGAATGATTCTGTGTGCAGCAATGCACATCAAAGTTAATGTCTGTCATATCCAGGTGCAGCTTTCACTTGAAAACGTTTAAAAGATTTTGGTATCTGCTTTATTTATGCTTTCAGCGTCTGAGTGTTTTGAAATGCGCTTTATAAATATAATGTATTATTATTATTAATTTATACAGCAAGGCCACTATGACCTTATCGAAAACATGTGAAATATTTTAGAATTCTGGTTTTATTCCTAAGTGTATTTGTGGTTATCAGCAGGTCCATTTAATATTGTGAAATGACTTAACCATACTATTATATTACCACCACCAGTAGCAGCAGATACAGTCTGAATCTTTATCTACCACACCTTTCAGTCAGTACTATAGTCACTACTCCATCCACTTGTTAACTAGTACTGTTTTCTTCCGTTGTCAATCATTAATTTGAAAATGCTGTGAAAATGACTGTCATCAAAAAAAGATTCACACCCACTCGTAGTGCTTCCTGTGTTGTGTTCAGCAGCCTTAGAGCAGTGCTAATTTAAGTGCCTATTGCGAATCGCCATACAAGGTACAGCCCAACAGGCATGAAGAAAGTAGAAAATACATTCTAAACTCAAAAGCTTGCAGCGCACTCCCAAATTCAAGCCTTGAGATTTTGGACTTTGACTTTTTCCTCGATTCAGATTCCAAACCTTACTCACGATACAGTTGATTCTACTGAACAATTCATATGTGATTCATGAGCCAGTACAGTATCACAAACTACCCGCTGCTTGTCGCCTTTGTGATGGGCTGTGATGACGGAATGTCTTCATTAGAGTCAGAACAGCTGAGATTTAATGCTGAAGCTACTAAAACTAATTTTATGAACTGAAACATGATATGCTTGGCATATGAAAAACAATAATTTGCAAGTGCTTGTTACTAGTACAATATCACTTGAAAAAGGTAACCTTGTACATTGCTAGGCGTTTAGTAGGCAAGAGCCTTGTGAAACCGATTAAAAAAGAGTAGCACAAAGAATTTGGTCATCAAGTGGGGTGATCAGATCTGGTGGCTGACTGGCACTTTATTGCTCCATTGGGTTTTTCTTACCTTACCCCATCCCTCTCCCCAATCTCATCCTTCAAGATGTTAGCTGTTGTAAAATGGACAAAGTTTCTGGTTTTATGGACGGACAACCCTTTTCCCGATGTGAAAATAATGTAACAATAATAATCTGTTTTGTCCATGGCTTTTGTGGCCTGTGTTGACAAAACATAAAGAAAAGGTATATGTGTCCATGTACTAAGACTGACAGGTGGTGCAGTACACATTAGTTGAAGCCAAAATGACTTCAGACCCATGCTGCCACCACTGCATATGTAGGTAGACCCTGGCCAACCTTAGGGAGCTGACTGTCAAGGTGAAGCGATGCAGAAGGCTAGCGAGTGTGTAGACAGAATATACTAGCAGCCCCCGCCCCCGCCCTGCTTTCCTGCGTAGCATAGCACCAGTCAATGGTAGAAGACGAGGGGAGAGAAAGAGACGTGTGTGTGTGTGTGTGTATGTGTGCGCGTGTGTGCGCGTGCCGTTGAGTACGGGGCATGTGTTGGGGAAGAGGAGGAGGGATATTGTCCTGTCTCGCTGACAATCTTGACTGACAGCATCAAGGTGAAAAGCACCAACAACAACCCCCCCCCCGTACCCCATCAGTCTTTCCCTCCTCCCCCACCTTTTTTTCTGCGGCGACCTAGCAAAGAGAGAAAGAGAGGTGGTTATAGTTCCCCTCCTCTTGAGGGAAACATAGAGGCTGGCTCATGCTCCTTCTCTTTGTGAGTGCATGGGGGAGGCTGGCAAGCAGTGTGAACATATCACGTGCACAATAGAGCGAGCCAGCCCAATTCAGCCATGAAAGCCCAGCGAGAGAGGCTGAGAATTCCTGGGCTGACGTTGGAGTGAGTATTTTATTCTTCCCGTCTCTAATTCTGACTACCCATTTAGGAAGGGCTTCTTTGCTTACATCTACTTTGTTCTCTCTGCACCTTTTTTGTGTGTTTTTGTTTACCGTGACACAGTAGGCGCGCATATGTAGGCAAGATTTTGTGTGGCTGTGTTTTGGTCATGGCAGCAAGCGTAATTTCAAAATCCTCTGCAGCTAGCCAGCAACAGCTTTGCGTTAGTGTGTGTTTTGTGTCTGCGTGTCCCTGTGTGTCAAGGAAAGGAGTGCCTCAAGCTGATGCCTGTTTTAGAACGAGGACACATAGTCACACACATTGCTGCTAATAATACACATGCATACTTTGTCAATACGGCAAGCTAGGATCAATTGTGAGATCGACTGAATTAGCCTGACCAAAGGCCGGTGTGTTTATGCCCGTTACTCTGGACATAAAAGCAATTAGATGTGAATGGCACTCACACGTGTGCAAAATTGTTTTTTTTCCCTTGTCGTTATTGCACATCAGAGGGATTGGCATGTTCATACATTTAGAGAAGATTCAATGACCAGAACGGTTATTGGTGTTTTGCTTGGTAATAAAAGCGCTCGTTGGTAATTGTAGTAATATGCTTGTGAAGCGCGATGCTATCTGGATGGATGGTGAGCTGTAAACATTATACTTTACGAAAATGAATTCGAATTTCACTTGAATACTTTGATTAGTAAGACTGCATGTATTGCAAAGCTATGAAGGAATCAGTATACTGACAGCTTCGTCACTGAGGCTTGATAATATCCACAGGGATGTTATTTAACATATATAATTTTTTTTGCTGCCTCCTGCATTAAAAAGATACACACATAACCAAAACGTTCAACTTAAGTGAATTCATGATCACTGGATCCAATACTAAAGATGAGGTAAACAGACCAGACATGCGTGTGTGTGCTCATGAATCCTGACTCAATCACTGCTGCTTCCTCTTAGAGGGAAATACTCTGTTGTCCTTTGCCAGCATCAGTGTCTTCTAAAGGACAACTATTCACCCCAAAACTCCATTTAACTTCCAGCCTCACTCCTCGGAGCTTGAGCCCCACTCCCACAAGCCCTTGCAGCCCGTGCAGTCCACTGCACGCTTTCCACTTTTGGAGGTAAGCGTGATCATCTTTTTCACATCCATGACCATTTTGTGTTCAACCGCTTGGTTTAAAAACAATATATCTGTGTATATAAAAATCCCTTTGATTGGGTCTAAAGCCAATTAGAACTGATATCCTAAGGAATAGAGGTAGATTCACACAACGTTTTTAGATTTTCTCCATTTGACAGTTTTTCCAAATTATATATTTTTTTAATCTAATTTACCCTAGATCTTTCATTTAGTGTCTGAACGGCAGCTGAAGTTCATACTGCTGAAGACCATCGTGGAGAGTGGGGGTCTCTAAATGGGATCTTTCTAAAACTTGGATTAATAAGGTGGGGTTGTTTGCTGGCTGCATATCTTAATTTTTGAAATTACAAATGTTGTGCTTTGAGCACAAACAACAAAGTAACTTTGGTGCTCACATCGTCTTCCCTGGTGGACTGATTAGGGTTGTTGTGTATTGAAGTGGCATATTTGGGAGAGTCAATCACAACAAATAGCATTTTGGTGCTAGGTGTCCCAGATCCACATTGAGGAACTTGTTTGTCTTTGTTTCACATGGTCTTGGAAACGGTTAGGCTAAGAAGTTGACACTGTGAGATTATGTAATATTTTTTTAATCACAACCGTCTCTTTGTGGTGGTTGAGTTTATGGATCTTCCTTTTAAAGTGTTAAGTTGCAAAGTAGGAAATCATTTTGAATTCAAAGTGAATTGATCAATTAGAAACTGTATAGATTCAGAATTTTCTATAATGGGAGTGATATGGCCATATAAAGTGGCAACTTCAATGTTTGGAGTTCAGTAGCCTGATGGAGTGGGGTTGTAACTGTTTTTGAGTCTAGAAGTGCGTGCAACCATGCTTTGGTAGGTCCCGTACCAGACCGTGGCACAGCCAGTCAACAAGCTCTTGACAGTGTATCTGTAGAAGTTAGTAAGAATGTTGGCGTTCATACCAAACCTCCTCAACCTTCTCAAGAAATAGAGCCATTGACAGGCTTTCTTCACCACTGTGTCTGCATGAAGGGACCAGAAGAGATACTCAGTGATGTGGACCTAGAGGAACCTGAACTTGCTCATCCTCTCAACCTCAGCGTCTGATGAGAATGGGCTCATGTCCATTTCTTTGTCGTTTCCCATAATCCATGATCATCTCTTTTTGTTTTGCTGACGTTGAGAGAGCCGTTGATGTCCTGGCACCAACTGGTTAGTGCCTTGACTCCCTCTGTGTAGGCCGTCTCATCGCTGTCTATAATGAGGCCCTAGATAGAAGTGTCATCAGTAAACTTGAGGAGTGCATTAGAGCTGTATTTTGCTTTGCAGTTGCTCTTTGGGGGAGAGACTGTAATCCCTGAACTATCTCACTCAGTTCTGCACATGCTCCCTCTGTCTCTCCTGCCCCTTCCCCGTCTCATTGCTGTCCCTGTCTTTTGGTTTGCTTCACTTGGTCCGCTAATGACGTCTGAGAAGAGCAGTTTACTCTCTTCTCTTCTGATGGTCTCTTGATGTTATCCTGTCTTCTGTAACCAGTCCTTAAACTGTCTCATTGTTCCTGATGTAGCCTCTCTTTCAGCTGTTGTATATTTAAAGAAGCCCTGTTTGGGCATCGAGTCCCCCATCCTTTTGTGATTTCCAATATTTGGTCGGATAATGTTTACATGATGAATGTTCTGTATCGTTCTGTAATGTTCTGTGTCGAGAAAGCCTGAAACAAAAGGACTAGGAGACCATCTTTTTTCAAGATTTTTTTTTTTGTTTTCTTGGGGGCGTGGCTGTTACAGGTGGTTGAGGTTAGAATATTACAGGTGAGATTCAGTCCTTGCCAAGACAATATATATTTACGAGTCTTCTGAATTTTTGGGGCAATCTCGACCACTAAACTCAGATCTGTTTTTAGAATGATTTTAAAAAAGGTATTTATTTTTTCAGTGATAATAAATTATATTGTTCTCTACTGCTCAATTTAATTTTTAGAAATGCTATGAAATGTTAACTGAACTGTAAAACATAGTATCTTATTTTTTTGCATATATTTTCTTCCACATGATTGATGCACTATCTTGTACTATCTCTTTGTCAATTATTTGTCAGTGACCACACCACTGACTCGCTTCTCTTTTGCTTCTAGACACAGCAGTTTTCTATGAAAGATTTATTTTTCATCAATGGTAACCTACTTTGGCAAATCTGCGGTTCAGCTCTTTATTATTACATTTTCTATTCTTATAATGCACCTGGATTTGAATTATAATGACAATCCAACCAGTAATCCACTGACTGTGTGGCATGTCAAACTGCCGAAGTGATAGCTGACAGAGCCACATATGTTCAGCTAATAAAGTTTAGTGCTCAGTGTCTAGTCAAGTGTCTGGAAACTGTGTCATCCCCCACGTGTAATATCTGGTGTCAAAGCAATAAGGATTTTGTAAAACATTAACTTTGACCAGGATTATAAATTATGGAGGAGCTCTGAGCTAATTGCCTCATTTGTCCCCCCTTCCCAGACATTTACTCCCCAAATATTTGAAACATTGTGCATTGATTAGTCATTCTGGGCCCACTTATGACTAAGGTTTCTGGTCTGTCAATGCAGTCAACATGGAGTGTATTTCGGGGTGATAGAGCTAGTGCCCGCATCCCATAATCAGTCTCTAGAGTTGTGTGAGATAAAACCCTTTCTTCATTCAGACCTTTTTAGACAAAGAAAGAATTGCGTTCATAAATCTATCTACAACATGTCAAATTGCTGTGTAGAGGTGGTGGCATGGATAATTTACTTTTATTATGTGGATTTTCACGTATTCTGGATACACTTCTTGCAAACAGAGTCTCCGAAATGTTCAAATGAAAAACTTATATTTTATCCTTTTTATAAAATGGTTTAAGCCATGAGTAGCTTGGTTAATGTCTAAATGTGAAAAACTATTGATGTTTACATACTTGACAAATAAAAGTCAAATGTACACTACACGTTTTTATTATTGTTATTCATATAAAACATTCAATGTGTTGTATGTTTTATTATATTTACCATTGTGTGGTGCTCATTGTAAATTAAACTAAACGTTTAGTTTTAATTGTAGTTAGACTTTCTTTTCTCCTTTATAATACATTTTCTGTATCACACCAAAATTATAGGATATGCATATTTTTTTGATTGTTGAAAGGGGAAAATAACCTCTTAAAAATTAAATCGTAAAATTATACAATTTTATTACAGACATTTTAATTCCCCTACTAAAGTTATATAGTTAAGAGGCACATCCATATATGCTATACGCAACCAGCCATTTTATAGTCTGATCTGACCTTGAGCCCTTTTTTCCGACCTGCTATGTCGACAAAAACCCAATTTTAAATAAACCGTTCTGTTTCTATGGAATAGCATAAAATTTATATGTCCATCCATCTATCCATTATCAGAACCGCTTATCCTATGCAGGGTCACGGGGGGGCTGGAGCCTATCCCAGCCGACTTCGGGCGAGAGGCGGGGTACACCCTGGACAGATCGCCAATCCACCGCAGGGCTAACACAGACGTACAACCACTCACACACACATTCACACCTAGGGACAATTTAGAGTCACCAATTAACCTGCATGTTTTTGGACTGTGGGAGGAAACTGGAGTACCCAGGGGAAACTCAACAGCACTAACCACTGCGCCACCAGGCTGCCCTTTATATGTCCAGTAATTTCCAAATAAAGACTGTATGCTTTGGGACATGTGTACCACAAAGATAGAGTTGGGATGAACCCTGTATTCACCAATTACAAAGTGGGGTTAGCCATTGTCTTTTTTTGTACTTGTTATTCCGCCATTAGCTGCCATTATCACCTTGATGATGCCTAACATCCTTATCTGCATGTGTGTACCTTGGTTGTTGGTTATACCTTCCCATTTTCCTTATGTGGAGCAGGGCCAGTGATTAGAGAACAGGCTGTCTCATTGAGCTCTTTTGGGAAGGAGCAATTTAGAAAAGTAGGAGGAAGGAGGACTAGCTAGCTAACTGGTGTCAGCATTCATCAGAAGGAAAGTGCTCTCTTATTATGAGTCAGAAGCTCTGAAGATAACAGGGCAGTTATAGCAAAACAGAGCTAAATTTGCTCCCTGGGTTTGGGTAAGATGATGGAAAACCTTATAAACCCAGTGCTTTGACCAACTTGGTTCCAAAAGTAGTGGTCGTGGTTTGTGTTTGTGCCTGACCTGAGTTTTTTGTTTGTTTTTGCTTCTCACAACTGTTTCTTCTGTTGGGGAGCATGTGGATGCATGTCTTGTCAAGTCCTCCCATCACACAATTATGCGAGTTCTGCTCAGTAGAATGTTGCCAGATGGTTGTTAAATTTGTGTGTGTGTGTGTGTGTGTGTGTGTGTGTGTGTGTGTAGTTACAGGATAATTTAACATGCACAGTGACCTGTTGTTTATTCCAAATGAGATAGGGGAGGGGTAAATCCTGCCTGCCTGTCTTAACACAAGGCAGCGGTGCAAAATCACAGCATTTGTATTTCAAACAAGACCCGCTCAATATACCCATTCTAAGGGCTTTTTCTGGAGGGGTGCCAAACCTTGCGAGCCACATCTGCTACTGATGCAGTCCTGCCCTGAGTCTAAACCTGCCACCCCCCCCCCTCTGAATGGGAAGTGGTAGGTGCCGGTTACATGATCTGGAGTGTGTTGAGCAGGAGGAAGAGAATGGGATATAGCCACGGGGAGGCGGCACAAAACAAAAGTCAGCTGTTCACAAGTGTGATGAGGAGCATTTCCAAAGAGGCATGACAGCATCTGCCATGGTTGGTTTCAGCGAATGCTTCACCCTTCCCTGTACTACTTATCATGTTCAAGGATTATTTCCTGGGACTGCGAGGGTGGGACAGGGGGGCGCATCTTGCCCCCCACGCCCAGTCGTCACTTCTCCTCACCGGGGCTCCTCAGGCCCCCCTTTCCCCTGCATCTCTCCGGGGTGGACAGCGGCTATGACTTGGACAACACCATGTTTGACCCCAGTTTGTTGACCGGGCTGTCCAACTTTAACAGGCCGCACTTCCTTAGCGAGGCCCACTTGCGCTGCTCCAAAAGGTACATAATAATAATAATAATACATTGAATTTATAAGGCGCCTTTCAAGGCACTCAAGGTCGTCCCAAGGTTGTCCCAACCCATCATGCTGGAGATTGTTTTTAATCCTCACCCTGACCATGTCTGTGAACCCAGGACCTGGCTGGTGATTTGATTCACTTGATGGGCTTGTCAGAATGGTTTGTGGAAAAGTGAGGCAGGTGGCTTGAGTCAGGTGTCATTTGCTTCGTTCAATGTGTATGGACCCTAATGCTGGATGACTGATATCTGAGCTCCATCTCTCATACAGAACAATGGAAGCTTCCGAATTCTGTTTGGTGTACCTGCCTCTTAGCCACTAACAATACTAGCAATGGTGACTTTTAGGGAAATATTGACTTGCTCATTGTTCTGTCAGGGTAGACCGCTTGGTTTGCAATGGCTGAAATGCTTGATAAAACCAAATATGCCATGTCTTACATTCATGTGAACATAACAGTGTCTAAATACAGCTTCTATTTGGATAGTGATTTTAACGTTGGGTAAGGTGCTAATGTGCCTTTTAAGGTTCGGAAGTCAGAGTATGTAATGTTCTCTGTGCTTCCCAGGTCTGATGTGTGTAATGAGACTCTCACACGTTGTCCCAACCCATCATGCTGGAGATTGTTTTTAATCCTCACCCTGACCTATTCTATACCAGCTTACTATCATTTACACACTGCTTGGATTTTGAGGACATGCTGCACCATGTTGTTGGTAAGCTATCACTTTATCTGGAAGAATCACTGCCATTTTCAGTTTGCTGGGATATAAATTAGTAAACATTTTTGGAATCCTTACATCAGCTCAAGATGAGACATCAATTGTAAAATAACAGAGGTAAGGGTTCAGGCACAGTCAGGATTATGAGTGTTGGGCCAGTCTGTGTAGCTCTGGTCCCAGTGCGACATGACATGATGAGAGATTGGGTAATGGACAGATGCTGGGCTTGGAGGTGCAGACAGAGCTCCAGACACGTCCTTTCTGACGAGCCTTGGTGATGTCCTGGTGAGTTGTACGTGTCTCCTAACATTCCCAATGTTCCTCTCACCAATTAAAGACGGCATTCAAATCTACAGAAAATAAGTTATTGGAAACAATGAGAATTGTCTTTTTTTAGGAGCTTCTGAAGGTTTTATTCATGTGGTGATTTAGTATGGCTTAGCCTGACAAAACCTGACTTCAGGATCAGATTAATATCAGTGATGGAACTGCTGAATGTTGTGTATGTTCATCTTTCTGTTTGTATGTCTATGAATATTAGAAATGTTGAGTCTGCTTGAATCATTAGGCTTTGACAAGGAAAGAAAGCACAAATATATTTACATCAGAAAACATGACACACTTTGGAGTCATATGCAGTCATAGGGTTGTAAAGTGAGCAATCTATTTTTACAGTTTCCCAAAAGGAATAGACAAACCAGAAGCCAAATCACCTTAAAGTCTATGACAAATAAAAATGTCTTCAAAGTGCTGGTATGTTGTGTAAAAAGGTTTAACCAAAATATCTCATTTTGCGTGTACTCAGTTGTCATGTGGTTGTTGTCAGACCAATCTGATGGTCTGTCATTTTTGCTGTAATAGCAATGTGTACTATCTGTACTGTGAGGAGCCTGCACTGTGTCTGTTTGTGCTGAATTCCCTCAACAATGGCTGGGCGGGTTTTGCATATCACTGAGAGTGGCCGACCTTAGCATGGAACCAACCAGGAATCTCACACATCTGCAGCGTAGCGCGCAGCAACACTTGCCTACTTAACTCTATATCATCTTTGCCCAGGGCTTCTTCATCCCCCTTTAAAGCTTCATTTGACAATCTCAATGTCTCGCCTCTACAAACACACACACACACACACACACACACAAACGCTTGTGTTTTGACTTTAGTTAGTTTCTAAACAAATCAGGGTCGAGAATCAAACTTGTTTGGTTAGCCCGCTTGTAGTGTTTTCAAAATGAAACATTTTCCGTCCATTTTTTTTCTTTTTTAACCTTAAGAACGCATAATCTAGCGGGGTCACTTGAGCTTGAACCACTTGCAAGAAGGTGACAGATGAGTGTTGTTTGGCAGAGCGTGGCCGATGTCAAGGGTTCTTGAAAGGTTTTTCCATGATAGTGGCCCCATAGCAATGTGACAGCAGAAAAGATACATTAGAGCACCACAGAACCAAGGGCTTGTCAGTGTTACCTGAACCACTGCACTAACTTGACAGAAATGTCTGTGTGTGCCCATGTGTGTATGTGTACGTTGCATTTGCCTCATGATCAATTCCACCATTCACAGGGTTTGATCTCCACCTGGATTACATAGTTATCTCTCTTGCACGTTTTCTCTCTTGTTATTTCCCTTGTTCGTTTCATCTCTCTTGTTTCATCTCCAGCGTTCATTCTCTTTGTCTCTAGCTTGGTCTCTCTCCCTCTGTCTCTCTTTCACGCTCTCCCTCTTTCACACACACACACACACACACACAGACACACAGACACAGGCCTCTCTACTCTAATGCTGAATCTCCGTCACTGAGAAACTCTGTCCTCTAAGCATGTGGCACACTGCATCTCATTTCCTCTGATCAAAACTGTCTAACAAAAACTCTAGTGCATCAAAATCTACCAGAAATCTGACATTTGAAAAAAAAAATTGCAATGTATGTACCGCACAGATTACTTTACCTCAACATTGTATGAGATTAACTGACATATGCTGAGCAAGTTATGTAACTGTCGTCATTTAGGTCTGACCTTGCAGGAATCATGTGTTTCCAGTCTGCCTGATATCTGGGTGCAGTTTAATAACTGTAACTCTGGATGATAATGCTGCACAAGGTGCAATCCATGATGAAATGAACATTACGTAGCACCTGGACACTACACATAGGCTGTGCTTGAATTCCTCAAGATTCATTGCATACAGTAATTGGTTTGCTGGGTGGACTACCCTCTCTTTCTTGCTGCTTTCGTAGCACGTAGGCCTGCATTCTCTCCTGTCAAAGCAGTCACCACTGTAGCAGGGCTTCTCTGTCTATTCTAAGCCTTCTAACTAAGAGGATCCCATCTGTCAACACTAGGCATGTCATTAGAAAAGGTTGTGCTATTAACGCCCCAGCCTGCCCTTCAGCTTCTCCAGGGGGTTGGGGAAGCAACTAGGATGCATGCTCCCCAGGCTTCAGAGCACTGCTAAAGAGAGCAAGAGCTGGTCCGAGGGAGAGTGTTGGTGAGTGGTTTATAAGGGGATCTGATGGAACTAGATTGCTGGTAGTGGACACCTTGTTAGAGATCTTTTGATGAATAGGATGCAATTTCCTCTCACCAAAAAGTGGGACGGGTTCTGGAAAAAACACAGGGGACCGTATGTTGGATTGATGCGATTAAAGTTATACTGTAAATACATGCTATGTTTATATATACTTGGTAAACATGAATTAGGTAATGTGGCATACTGCAATTTGACGGTGGCATAATGTCACAAGGATTTGCTTTTTGAGTTTATGCATTCAATCCATAAATGTGTAAGCACGGAACTATATTTTGGGAGGTCATCTTGAGAATTTCCTATGAATGTGAGATTATGAATTTTGAAAATTGAAGATGTCACATAGGTGGTGGAACGGTAGAGAAGCTCCTGCAAAGGACCAATTTGTTCTTCCCAGTGATGGAGAAAATACCAGTGGGATAGGCTGCAAAGAACAGAATGGCAATGAGTCAGTTGCGGCTTTTAAACGACTCGATCCACCTGTAAAATATGCTGGGGAAACTAGAATCAGTCTGGGAAAATTGGGTCTCGCATACACAGACACAAGAGCATGCTATTAGGAGCAGATAAGAGAAATTAGGTTTGATGGATTGTTTTTTGTGTATTTCCTCCAGTTGCAGAACCAGCAACAGAAAAAGCTTGATTGGAAGTGGTCAGTCTTCAGTTCTTCCACGACCACATTCACCTCTCTCATCGCATACAGGTAAGAGAAATCAGAGTGTTGTGTGGACTTGATTTAGAGTGAAAAAAATCCTCTTATAAATGTAGGTATATTGCCAGGCTGTTATCAGAGCTATTATCAATGCCAAATGCGTCTGTCTGAGACCACATTCTGGGTTCATAGTCTTCCTCTGTTGGCCTATTGCTCTCTAGACCTCAGAATAAAATTTTGTGTAATGTGTTCTTTTGTCTGTAGTCTTTTGTGTCACATGGCCTTGTCTCAAGTATTTTGATACACCAAATGAAAGGCACCCACTCTTCAAATCAAATGGTTCATGATGGACAATCTGAACTATTATCAGTCAATCTTGCAGCCAGCACCCTAGTGTTGCGCAATATAATTAATTATAGAGTAGATGACACTTTCTTTTACCAGTACATAGTGAACATTGTAAAAGAAAGAGAAACCGGTCCTTTCATGTGCAGGAAGAAATATTTGGCATCACCCTTTGATTAAAAATACAATAATCATTTCAAAGCAAAGGGCCAAATAACAAACGGCGTGAGTCAGTTTCATGAATAATGTTTACAATGGTTCAGAGTAAAATCTGTTCTCAGTGAAATATTTGTTTTTACCATGTAGTTACCATAATTCATAAATAATAACGCAACGTTTTGATTCGTTTTTGAGAAACTCTGACTGTCTTGAACTATCTCGAGCCACTAACCAAAATGTTATGCGTTACAAGGCAGTGGGCGTGGACCAGCCGTTCATGATGGCATTGTAACATACTTAAAAGTAAAGCCTCCCAATAGGAAGGAAATTCATATGAAGTGTGGGGGGAAGGAGTGGGGCTTCATTTACTATTGGGCAATTTGCTGACAGCGACTAGGAATAACAGTTTCTTGATCTTGGACTGTCTGTTAGTGTGTTTTAGACTTGGTGAATAAGCTGAGTTTTCAAAATGAACCTATCACATTGGGAAAGTGTGGGTTTTGCTAATGAATGTGTCCAGTTTTGGGAAGATTTGACTTGGTGGCAGAGACAAAATATACATTCTATAGGTACGTTTTTTTTAAGCTTTGCTTATTCTTAAACTTGCGGAGCTTGGCTAGCCTTTCTCAAGCAAAACTTGTAAAGGTACGACTTGTGTGCTTAGGTGTGTAAGCAACCTAGCACATTCATACGTGTGGTTAGGGATTATTGATGTGTAAAAACCATATGGAAACTACAATGATTCAAAACTTCCCTTCCGGACATGGTCATTGTTGGGGGAGGGGGGTGTCACGCCCCCGTTCACATGGAGGTAGCTGAAGTGAAGAGAGTCTCCTACTTTAAGTTCCCCGTGTGGTCATAATTGATGACCTCACCTGGTCCAGGCCATCTGACGCAGCAGTAAAAACTGCTCAAAAGTGCATATACTTTGAGGTCTGCCAAAACCCTCGTCAACTTCCATTGGTGCACCACTGAGCGCATCCTCACTGGTTGCATTACTCTGTATGGCAGCAGATCCCCACAAAGCCCTCCAGAGGGTGGTGAAGACAGCGGAGCGCATCATTGGCTGCCACCTTCCTTCTGTGCAAGGCATGTACCACATGCCTTAGGAAATCACAGAAAATCATAAACTGCACCCACCCAGGCTATGGTCTATTCTTGCTGCTGCCGTCTGGAAGCGCTACCGGAGCATCCGGGAACAGACGACCAGACTCACAAACAGTTTTTGCTCCAGGTCATCAGGCTTCTCAACCAGCAACATTGACCTCAGGGATCAAATTGATCACATTACCTTCTATGTATGCTCCTGCACTTCCTCTGTACGTTAAATTCACATTATCATAATTGTATGCATATATTCATCAGCACTCCTGCACTTTATACATTTAAATATTTAATACTCAAATTCTCATTGTCCACATCCCCCATCTGTACATATTATGTGTATTTTAGTTATTTTTTTCTTCTCTTTATTTTGTGGATATTTTTGCTCTGCTTCTATGTGGTTGCTGCCTGCCATGTCATAACTATTTCTTTGCTCAGAATGACCTTGTGTTACACTGTGCACTTGATAAATAAAGCACTTAGAACTTTGAACTACATCGATTTCTTATCTTTTGTTGTCAGCTGTGATTGAATTACGTTGTAGTTAAACAGGTGACATTCATCACTCTGCAACGAGACTCGTTTCCCCCTTATGGCAGTTGACCTTGTTTAATGTCACAGGAGTTACAATAGTTTCCCTCGGTGCATTAAATATTTACTGTCCCCTTCGGCAATGGATGTCATTATCTTTAATTAACCTTGGATAACAGCCCTCTTCTTTTCTTTCAAAGGTACACAGGACCTAATTTAGGTCTTTATGGGTTCAAACCACCTAAGGCTATCAAATAATATCAGTGTATGTCTTTTAATGTTCTATCCATATGTCAGCCAACGCAGGTGTGGTGGTATTTTTGCTCATTTGTACATTTTGAAGATGCTTCATAATGGAACACTTTAAATTTCTCTGAGAAACTCTTCAAGAGTTGGGATTCAATCAACATTGTTCTTTCTTTGTTTTGTTTCTTTTGTGACCTTGTGTGGTTGTTATTATTGTTCAAACTCAAAGCTTTTAGTTTGGTTTTCCAAAGTTTTTTCCAATGACTTTATCAAAATTCAATACAGTTTTGCTTTTAAACAACACATTTCTATTCACATCAATTATCATATTTAGTATTTGTACTTGGCTAAACATTATTTCTTATTTATTCTTATTGCCATGACTTGGATCATAATCGAATAGTTCAAAAGACAACAATGTTTCTTCAATGTTGAAAGCTTTACAAAATGTATGTGGAGTGTTAAAACATGCATAAAGCATCTAATTTCGGTCTATAGGTTGAAAGCTTTTGAACGTGCATTGCGGCTTGATATTGTGCCCTTAGCAAGCAATTGAAAAAGATTGAATAGGAAAAGACAACACAACAGCATGGTTTTTATCATAACATTTTCATTCTTGTTTTGCAGGAACAAGCCCTCAAGACAGTCCTAGAAACTTCTCGCCTAGTGCCTCTGCTCACTTCTCCTTTGCACGAAGGTGATTGGAGAATATATATTGGGGTCAAGCTGACATGAACCGCACTCAGGTTCTCTAAAACCTTCACTATGTTGATTGGCCAGCCGCTATTCAGGGCTGAAGTCAGACTAAGCTTAGAGTTTCCTGAAAAGACTCTTCAGAAAAGTAAATAATGCGAGACTTAAGTTTAGACTTTAGGGTTTATAGATTTAATTTTTGGTTCTCATAGAATTAAATTTTTTCCGTCTGTTAAGATTCCATGTCCATCCATGTCATGATCTCCTTAATTGTGTGTCTAAATTGTTGTAATCACAGTCATACCCACAGAGCAAACAGGTAAATTCATGTTGGGCTTGGTCTCAACATATCTGGTCCGTGGCCTCGCATTCGCTTACTCATTTGTCTGTACGAAGTATTCTATTTGAAAAGTCGTCGTTATTAAAACTCCACTGTTTATGGGCCTACATTTTGTTGTTTTGATTTTGTTTGCTCCTTCATGACCTGTGACTTCATTTGGGTGGATGGACAGTAACAGGGCTCAATGGAAAGCTTTAGAAGACTTTCCTAGGTTAGATTTGACAGTAGAAAAATCGCATAGCCCTACCATCATCAATAATACAGGCAACCAGTGCATAACCAATCCCATGCTAATGCTTTCACATTATTTTATGAATTACACTGTATAGTCCTGGAAAATATCAGATCAAGAATTAAAATCTAGCTGTCATTCACTCTGAGTAGTTTTGTTCATGTTCATGGTTTGTGTATGGATGAGCTCTTTCGGGGTCCTAGTAAGTGAAGCTTTAACTGTTTGGTAATTGTGCGTGTGTGTTTGTGTGTTTTTACAGGGCCGATGGACGCCGATGGTCCCTTGCTTCTCTCCCCACCTCTGGCTATGGAACGAACACCCCTAGCTCTACAGTCTCTGTACGTTCACACTGACACTCATTCTCTGTCTTTCTGTCTCTCTCATGTCCTCTTGCAATATCTTGCTAATATTTTCTATCGTAAGGAAATCACACACAACTTACCCTGGACACAACATATGATTGTAATTAAAACAATCTAAAACAAACAACCCAACTTGACTTGGCTGTTGCTATTAGCCCAACTGTTAGGGTAGATCCAGCACGCACGGTTGAACAGATGCTTCTGTAAGTGTCTCCGCATTCTGACCCAGGGCATTAGATCACTGCAATTTGAGTGCAACAGATTTTGTTTGGATGTAAACATTGCCTTGACTTTCATCCAGCTACAGCGTAGACATACACACACAGCTTATGCACAGCACGTGTACATACATTTGTTGGCACACACTCATGCTTTGATACTTTCACACACACACTTCTCTGTTTACTCATAGTCAAATCCCATTATTGATAAATAGTTTTGTCACTCTTAAACCAGTAAAACCGCTATCAGCTCTTCAGTTAAGCAAACATAATGACACTCCGTACTATAGAATAGGTGAATGACACAAGCACACACACAAGATACGCAAAGACACATTAATCTTAAAATACAGACCCAGTAAAACACCCCTTGTGTTGAGCACTGTAGTACATTACATAATGCAATTATGCCAGAAAGATAGAATATAGACAGAGGTGCACATAACCTTTTTAGTGAGTTACTCAGATGAGTACCAGGCGACAGTGTTTGGTACGCACAGCAGCTTGACTACAGAGCGATTAAAAGGCTCACAGTAAGGAATGTTGCGATCAGCTGATTTTTTATATATTATATAGATAACGGTTTATCATGTCATACTGTATGATGACATTATGTCATAATAATGCTACATTACCATGGCCTTTTGTTGTACCTTTTTTCTTTTCTTGTTAAATGTATGCTCGTTTCATTTCCAGTCGTCCTGTTCATCACAGGATAAGCTGCACCAGCTGCCTTACCAACCCACACCGGACGAGCTGCATTTCCTCTCCAAGCACTTCTGCACAGAGACTATTGCCAGTGATGACCGGCGCCATGTCACGCCCATGCGACCCCGCTCACGCAGTCTCAGGTAGGGGCCAAGTGGAGATTTATAGCAGGAATCCAGTATGTGCATGGATGTGCTTGGAAGTAATCTATTTTTGAGTAGAACAAAGAAATAAAACTGTATTCGAGTCAACTTCACAGATGTGAATGCCCTAGCATATAAGTGAAGGGTGTATCTTCTGGTGATTTCAGCCCTGGCCGATCGCCATCGTGTTGTGACAATGAGATTATCATGATGAACCATGTCTACAAGGAGCGCTTCCCTAAGGTGAGGCTTAACAACAGCATCTTTAAGAACTTTATTTCGTTAACCAACTGAAATAAAAACCTTTTCAAATCCAGAATTAAAAAATAGAATTGTGTTAACAGCAGATTAGATGCCACCTGACACCCTCTGCGCTCCGTTTTCTCAGGCCACGGCCCAGATGGAGGAGAGGATCCAGGAGATCATCCGGAGCAGCTGCCCGGAGAACGTGCTACCACTGGCTGACGGCGTACTGGGTTTTGCCCACCACCAGATAATTGAGCTGGCTCGTGACTGCCTTGAGAAGAGCTGCCTGGGTCTCATCACTTCGCGTTACTTCTGCGAACTCACTGATAAGTTGGAGAGGCTGTACCAAGAGGTTGGTGCCCCCTGAAGTCATTCTATGAGTAGGTGGAACAAACCCCAACATCTACAACGTAATCATTACCAAAGCACAGTCACGCAGCAGTGAAGACAATTGAACTGTGCAGCATTATGAAACTGTTAAAATTCATAATAATGTAATGTTTTTGGCAGTCTGAGTCTTTTAAATAATTGGCAAAATAAGGCACATATGATGGTGCAGTACAATGTTCTTTACTGCAAGAATTCTCAAGCAAGCTGTCTTTGTGATTTATTGAGACCATGGTTGCCTTTGTTGGAAACACAATCACAGTTGTGTTAACATGCTAGAGCAGTGCAAACTTGCGGTGTCTTATCTGTATGCTTCAGGATTAATCAAATGACATGACGGATTGAGGTACAGTAAACCGTAATCAGGAATGTCTCTGGACGTCCTCAGCATAACAGCACACCCACATACACAGAAGAGGTGGAAACAGGGTGGTTTAGCCCCCTCCTCATGTTTACAACGGTATGCCTAGGACTGTGTCCAGATCCCAGGTTCATGTAACATATTGCACCTCTGTTTTGTTCACTCTTTTTAGTCCACTGAGAGGTCAGAAAGTGTGGATGTGACCTTTATCAAAGAACTAGTGAAGAAGATTCTCATAGTCATCGCTCGACCGGCTCGACTACTGGAATGCTTGGTATGTTTGTCCCAGATTAGTGTACCCCAGCTTAGTTGACACACACACACACACACACACACACACACACACACACACACACACACACACACACACACACCCAC
>JAVQJS010000660.1:0-13444 GCA_036024795.1 Galaxias rostratus | reverse complement strand
TGGAGTTTGCATGTTCACCCTGTGTTAGCGTGGGTTGCCTTCGGGTACTCCGGTTTCCTCCCAAAAACAAACAGGTTCAATGGTGACTCTAAATTGTGTGTGTGTGTGTGTGTGTGTGTGTGTGTGTGTGTGTGTGTGTGTGCGCGCGCGCGCGCGCGAGTTGTCTGTCTATGTGTCAGCCGTGCCCTGTCCAGGGTGTGCCCTGCCTCTGGCCCAAAGTCGGTTGAGATAGGCTCCAGCCAGCCTGGATGGACTAGCTAATTGGGCGATTAACGATGGCTGACTAACTAACATTAGCTAACCACTCTGTAGAAGATGCATTTGTATAATAAGTAAATTGCTTTTATTTATCACCAATGCTAGCTGGCCCCACACCTTATAGTGTAATGTAGGGTGCATCGTTTGCCAATAATAAATGGGTGTACATTCTGATATTTGGATTGTTGTTGCTCCTTTCAGTAAACTGGTAAAAATTTATTTACAGTGTCGATATGGACTTAAAAAGTGTTGTGAATGCAAAAGATAACGTTTTAACATGCAATTAAAATTTGATTAGTCCCAATTAACTGTTAATTGAGCAGTTCCCTGGACCACAATGAGCAACATCAGACGTGTGCACTGTGCTCACGCCAGCATCGCATCCATCCAAGTTACATGGTTTATAAAAAGAATCACATTACAGCATTTACATTTCTGTTAGAATACTTTTAATTAAGTGGCAATGAAAATGACAAAAATCTTGGAAATTACTTGTATGTTAATGCTTTTGGAACTATAAATATTTAATTTTAGCCATGGCAAAACATGCCCACCAAACCAATCCAACTGTAAACTCCAGTTTTGAAAACAGAAGAGCGGCCTTCTCACTTCTCACATGGTTTCACACTTTGTCCCAGTTTTAAGCCCCTGCATGCTTCATTCACAATTGGTGAGAAAGTCCTTCTTCTGGGGTCAGGGTGAGGCTCCTGCTCTGGAAGGATTGAGACAAGTTCACATTTTAGTGACAAACATTTCACATTAAAACTTTCAAATTTTGCACAATGACGTGTGCCCTAGCACAAGCATGTGACACTGTAAAATTTTATTAACTCTGTAAAAATATAAAATTAAAAAGTTTTTAAAATTTCTACTGCTCATGGTAGTAGTAATTAATGATTATTAGCCATCATAGATGGCAATTCTTAATACATCACACTAGAATACGTACAAAAGACTGAGAAAAACTTTCCCGTCTGTCCTTGTCACATCTCCGATGGTTGTACACGTTGTCAAGGTCAAAGGCCTCTCCTGCTTGCAACTTTGACTTTATGCGCATAAGCAGGTCCAAATGGTCCACTTCAAGACGATTTCTGGATGCTGTTTTGATGTGATTAATTAAACTAAAGGCTCTTCACAATCTGCACTAGGTGCCTGAAATGTAGCACAAATATCCACAAGCTGTGAGATGTGTTTTAGCTCCTCACATTTCAGTGTAGCAGCCACCATATTTGAGAATGTGCTGATTGACCCTTGTTTAAGCTTTTGCCTCATTGTGTACTTGAATTCAGAATATTCACTGTTAATGACCTCCGAGGAATGTGGGTGGTGGAGAATGACCTCAAGAGTGACAGCTCGTTGGTCTTCTCTCGGTCTTTGCGCTCTCCCCCAGCAATGTACTGATCCCCATTCCCATATTAAATCTTCTTACAATTCCAACCGCTTTTAAATGGTTTTTTGTGCTGAATGTGTCGCTTGAGCTAGTCCATCTTCCATTCTGTCCAGATTTTTCCATCCGAAACTCGCAAGCTATTTTGGCTTTGCTACATGTTTTGCAGAGCAGTCCTTTCCCGCTCGAAAAAGACAAAATCACCCCCAGTTTCACAGTTTTTTCTTCTGTTTGGACATTTTCCGAAAGCCATTCCATCTTAAAAGAAGAACATTTTTACTTTGGCATGGTGAGGGGATGTGCCACTGTCCGTTCATTTTTACATTATTAGAAAAGGTCGACATAAGCAGAACTTAGCATCATTAGCGTGTCTTCCATCAACATCGGCTACTCCGCTTTGCTAGCTAAAACAACGGTGGCTGCACATAAGATCGCCTGTCAATTACGTTGATTAGCTGCGACTGCTGCGTAAATACCTTCATTGTGTGAGAAAAAAAATACCTACAGTATATGAACGCATCATTCGCTGGAGCAGCCAGTCAACGGCCACTCACCGACTCACATTGAAAAATAGCAAATAATGAATTATATTTCTGTTTCATTTTCAGTTCAGTTTGGAGTTTTATGCACAGTGTAGATTTTCTGTGCGCGGGGACCGTGTCAGCAGTGCGCAATTGCGCAGGCACGCAGTTTAGAGGGAACATTGGAAGTTAGTGGAGTGTTACTTGAAGGGCTAGGTAGGCACAGTGATTGGTCAAGCTGCAACAGTAGTCTAATTCAGTAGATATCTTCCATACATCACATCCATTATCCGGGGTCACGGTGACAGAAGGCTCTGCAGGGTATTCCAGCCGTCCCTATCCCCAGCAGCTTTCTAGATCTTCTTGGAGGATTCCGAGGCGTTCCTAGGCCAGACGAGATATAAAATCTTGCCAGCGTGCTCTGGGTCTACCCTGGGGTCTCATACCAGTAGGAAGGACCCGGAAAACCTCCAATGGGAGGAGCCCAGGAGGCATCCTGATCAGATGCCAGTACCACTGTATTTGGTTCTTTTCGACGCGAAGGAGCATCCCTCCGGATGGCCGAGCGCTTTACCCTATCCCTAAGGTTAAACCCAGCCACCTTACGGAGGAAACACATTTCAGCCGCTTGTACTCGCATCTATCTCATCAATCTTATTCTTTCTGTCACTACCCAAAGCTCATGACCATAGTTGAGGATTGGAACGTAGGCCTAATGGTAAATAGCGAGTTTTGCCTTTCTGCTCAGCTCTTTCTTCACCACGACGGTCCGGTACAACGCCCACAATTCTGCTGATGTTGCACCAATCCACCTGTCAGTCTTACGCTACATTTTGCCATTACTCGCGAACAAGACCTCAAGTTACTTGAACTCCCTCGCTTGAGGCAACAACTCATCCCCAACCCGGAGAGAGCACCCCACCGTTTTTCGGCAGAGAACCATGGCCTCGGACTTGGAGGTGCTGACTTTCATCCCAACCGCCTCACACTCAGCTGCAAACTGCTCCAGTGCATGCTGAAGATCACATTCTGAAGAAGCCAACAGAACCACATCATCTGCAACAAGCAGAGAAGCAATTCTAAGGGTCCCCAAACTGGGCACACTCCTCACCCCTGCTAGGCCTTGAGATTCTGTCCTTGGTGACAAGGAGCAGCCCTCACTGCACCCACTGAAAACGTATTTGACTTCATGCCGAGTATAAGGACACAACTCTCACTCCGGTTACATAGGGTCTGGATGGCTTGTATCAACGGCCCCGGTATCCCATACACCCGCAGGACCCACCACAGGACTTCCCGGGGGACGCGATTGTAAACCTTTTTCAAGTCCACATAACACATGCAGCCCGGGATCGGCTAACTTCCTGCGTCCTCCACAGAGGATGTGTTGGCGGGGTTAAGAAGTTCCTCAAAGTGCTTCTTCCACAGCCCAATGATATCCCCAGTTTGGTTCAACAATTCTCCTACCCTTCTCAAAAGATCCTGGGCCAATCCCTGCTTTCCCTTTCTGAGATGTTTAACGGTTTTCCAGTACTTCCTTAAGGCCAATGGAAAGTCCTTCTCCATAGCCTTCTGTAACTCCTCCCACAGCCGGATTTTTGCTTCTTTGACTACTGAAGCTGCCTCTGCTACTTCAGGAGACCCCTGGGTCAACCAAGCCCAAAAGGCCTTCTTCTTCAGTCTAACGGCTTTCTTCACTGCTGGTGTCCACCAGTGGGTTCTTCGGTTGCCGCCCCAACATTCACAGACGGCCTTTTGACCACAATTCCTAGCAACCGCTTCCACAATGGAGGCTTTGAATATGGTCCACCTGGAATCAATGTCCCCAACCTCCCCCAGGATGCACAAGAAGATCTTCCGGAGCTGGGAGTTTTAAACCTTTCGAACAGGGCCCTCTACCAGGTGTTCCCAATTCACCCTCACTACGCGTTTGGGTTTACCGGGTCTGTTTTGCAGTCTCCCTCGCCATCTTATACAACTCATCACCAGGTGGTAATCAGTTGACAGATGTGCTCCTCTCTTTACCCCAGTGTCCAAGACACACGGCCGCAGGTCCGATGATACAACCACAAAGTCGATCATCGATCTGCAACCTAGGGTGCTCTGGTACCAGGTACACTTATGAACATCCCTATGCTCGAACATGGTGTTCGTCGTGGACAATCCATGTCCAGCACAGAAGTCCAACAACGACGCTTCACTCTTGTTCAAATCGGCCAGCCGTTCCTCCCAATCCTCCCTCTCCAAGTTTCTCCATTGTCACCCACATGGGGGTTGAAGTCCCCCAGCAGAACTGTAGAATCACTAGATGGAACCCTAATCAAGACCCCACGCAGCGACTCCAAGAAGACCGGATACTCCGAGCTGCCATTTGGTGCATAAGCACAAACAACAGTCAGAGCATCCCCCCCAGCAACTCGCAGTCGCAACAAGGCGACCCTCTCGTTCACCGGGAAAAGCTCCAATACAGCAGCACCCAGCTGGGGACTTGTACAAATCCTCACATCTACCTATTTCCAGCAACTCTATATATTTCAGATAAGTAAGATTTACTTAATATTTTGATGTCATCAATGTCTGCAAATGTTTTATTGACTTCACTAGATTAGCTTACATAATTGTAACATTTACTTATCTTCATAAATGCTATGATTAGAGCTAGATTAATTTTACTTGATGCTGGCACTTTAGTTGTACTTAATTTACAGTAGTAAAATTTACTTAAGGATTAGTGCAAATTGTTACAAGGATTTTATCAAGTAAATCTTGAGTTCTTTTTTTCACTGCAAAAGCATAGGCAGCACAAAAAAGGTTGACAATGCGTATGACTTCTGTTTGACCATCCAACCGGTATTACCCATAATGGATGAAGATTTCCTTGGCTTACCTATTACAAGGCTAGACAACTCCAACCACTACAAAGTTTCCTTAACAGAACACAATTCAGCATAGTGTTTTGAAATAGTTTGAATCACCACAAATATGACGTTTATGTTGGTCCGAGCACATTCAGTCATTCAAATGTTAACTTTGTTTCACAACTCTAGCAAACGAGAGCCACCCCTCTTTGCTTGAAACACCCACACGCACACAGGGGACAGCTATTTAGTTCCGCCGCACATTCGTGCTACTTTATTATAGCAAGGTTGTTTAACACTTTCTCTTTCAGCTCTGCTCATCCTCCGCTCTCTGGCCTCTGGTCCCACTTTGAACAACCCCAGGCTCACTGTTGGAATCAATCAGAGGCAATCAGCGCAATCAAACAATTAGCAATTATTAGCGCTGATTACCTCCAACTGTCAGTTGTGGTGAAGGATCCGAGAGCCGCTCCTCTCGCTCTCTCTCCCTGCTGCCAACGCAAACCACGCCCACCCCACCACAACAACATATTTGTGTCCACATCGATAGAGCTCTTGTTAATAAATATTTAGCTTTCTAAGTGCGCAGGTTGCTTGAGTGAGCAAATCCTTGACTTTAAGTAGTTATATTGAAAAAATTTATGTACCACTGATGTACTGATTTAAACATGCATTCTAAAATCATGGACAATTGAATCATTCCATATACTTACTGTTATAACATAATATTCAAATATTTGATCATTTTGATAATTTCAAAATGCCTCTGCGTGGTGCTCAACGCTGAACTTGGTTGTTGGCTGAAAGTGTTTTATTTTGGTAGAAAACGGGCACCGATTTGTCTTGAAGTCATCTTGTCTACCTATTCCCAAAGTTTTTCAGGTCAAACTTTGATTCGTTTTTAGGCAAACCCCTGTACATACATGACCTTAAGTGGAATAAGCAATCAGTCAACAATTTTTAAAGTTATTTAAGAGATCTGCTTTATATTGTGTTGCTAATTTAAATTTAATCTGACGGTCAAGGCCTTTTTAATCTCTGAGTGCTCCAATGCCTGTGAAACATATGAAACAAATTGTGGAAAGTATGTTCTTAATGAAGCAATAGTAGCAGTTCTTCGGTTCTAAATCATTTTTATTAAAGAAAACAAGCAAAGTTTACAGTGCTCTGGTTCAGACTATGTTTCCCTGAAAAGTAACAAAGTGTATCAGTTCACAAAGTCTGGCCCTGAGCCATCCCTGACTCAGTCTTTTATAGGAAAACAGCATGAGTTGTGCCCGGGGGTGTTGTCACCTCTGATTTGAGGCCTCAGGGATTCCTCTCTCTTATCTGACTCCAACAGTTTCACCGCCCCCTGTCTGTGTTGCCTGGAATATAAAAGCACACATTCTCTATGGCACACTTTATTAATCAATGATTATAACGTCTATTCAGCCCTGCATGATTATAATACAGTAAAATAACCCACAACTCCACCTTTTGGTCCCACTCATGAGACCAACACATTAAACCATCCTATCATTTCATTCTACCTCAGTCCCGAGCCTCTCTGTCGACATTGTTTCCCTTCCATACAACCACCTGCAGCTGAGTTGTGTCTTCACCATACGAGCCGTATCCTTGCCATTCGAGCAGACTCTCTTGATGCAGCACCTGGAGTTGATAAGGTGGGGGAGGAAGAAGGGGGTCCTTCTTCTCCATGGCAATGGTGTTGACATGCTTGCAGAGAAAACAAATACATGGTATACAGCAACCCCCCCACACAGAGCCAATGCACGTCATACCCACCAGTGTGATGAATGCTGACACCAACACACCTTTCCAGTTCAGTGCAGTTAACCAGGAGATTTGAGAAATGTTCTATACCCGAGTTCTCAGCCATGTCAGTTGACAGAGGTCTCAGGCCCGTTAAAGCCCTAGTTACCAAGCTGTCGGGCGAAGTGTTTTTAGCTAACCATGTACACTGTTCTCTGAACATTTGGCATACACTGCCCCTGTTCAGCCAGTAACATATCCAAAAGCCATTCTGTTCTACACTGTCATGAGCAAGGTGGAAGCTAGTTGTTCAGAGAGACCTGTAACTGCGTCTCTGGTGGTATTTGCTAAACGCTGCATGTTGCAATGGATGTCATTCGTAATTTAATCAACATTTTTGTTACGGGTTACTGGAAACAAGGCACTGATTTACGACAGGTTATCAAACCCTGCTGCAATAGGGTCTCCTAATATATACTTGTCAGGAACCCCTCTGGGCACACCTACAGGGTCTATTAGTTTCTGAGGCAAAAGTTGTTGCAGCACGTTTACATCTTGTATGGTTTGCAATTTGGGGCACCTTTGAACAAGTGACACTTACTGGCATCAGCAGTCCAACCGCAAGTTCCAGTTCAAGTCAGAGGAGCTTTGGGTTGAGAACTTTACCTCCACAATACCAGAACAAGTCCGCTCTTGCCCAGACCATGGAAGTTCCATTGTCCCAGGAGGTTGTGTTAGTGATGTCACCCTTACACTAAGTGGGTTTAATGTCACCCACAGACGGTCCAGTGTTCCAGCTACAGCAAGTGTAATTACTTAGGGTGGGGGTGAATACAGGCGGGATGGTGTTACTCCTGACAGGTGGGAGAATACTGCTCAATGTGGTGCAGTTAGGAAGATTAGCCTGCATGATCAGCGCCAGCATGCATTGGAATGCACCTGGGCCAGTGCTTGGGTACAAAGGGGCTGGGACAGTATACAGTGCAGGTCGGGCAGCAGCAAAAGCAACACAATTAGTCATGTTCAAAGACCTAATCGTGGCTACCATCCAATCTATCCACGTGTTGCTGTCAGTGAAACCTGTTTCTATTGCTAGTGTACCTCCCGGGGTCAACGGAGATGTGACACCGTCTCTAACCACCCACTTTTTGGTCCAGATTTACTATGGTAATATTACCACCCTGAGAGGTGGTAGTGGTGGTCTGAGTGGCGTTGGTTCTCGTCAAGAAATTCAATTATTAAGACCCATTGTATCTGCTCCCGCCTTATCTACTCACACCACAAGATACTTTGAGCTCTGACCATTCAATTTGTCAATGGTTAGCTGTAGATGATTATCTCTAGTTGATGTCCCTTCTTCTCCAAAACGTCACCTTAGGCTGCTAATGTTTCAAAGAATTTGAATGGACGGGCCATTTGCCCAGCCCTGAGGTTTTGTACTCCACCAAACTTGACCCCAAGACTGACATAGCAGGGCACCCATAGGTTTCTTGTGTCATACAAAGATAATCATCCTATCCCCTGCAACTCTGGCCGTTTCCGCGGCAATAAATTATGTTACAGGAACCCAATTCTAATGTGGTGATGAACCCAGACACAGTCCAATTATATTTCCCCGTACTGCAGCCACTTGTCTCTAAACTGCTGTGGCACCGCTTTTGGCATGGTTCAGGTGTGATGTCATCGGGTGTGGTGTCAGGATTCTTCATGGGTCACTGTGGGTGCACGGGCCATCAGAGCCTGTTTGCTTCCTTAGCCGCTGCATGCGTTCCCACCACAACAAGGGTGCTGTAATAAGCCGTGGAGATACCTGTGCCTACTAGATATAACACGCCCGAGATAAGACACCACCTGTCGGCAACACGGTAGCATTGTTCTAGAAACCTTGAACCCTATCTCCAGCAGCCACCGGAGGAATGAATGGGAGGCCTTGAGACAGGCTGTGGCTTTTGGTGCTCGATAAGATTGTCTACATATTGCACCATTAGCACATCCGGGGGTAATGTCAGCCCTTGAAGTTGTTGTCTTAGCACTTAATTGAATATCCCTGGGGAAAGCCAAAATCCCTGTGGCATACATGTGTATGAGAGCTGGGTGACTGGTATGTAAATAAAAAGATATTCTACAAAGTGGGGTCCAATGGGAAACAGAAAAGTGTGTTTGCCAAATTTAGGCATGTGAACCACTGATGTACAGAAGTGATGGCGGACATTGACGTATTGGGATTTGGGACAGGGACTGGTGTTCTAATAATGCGGTTGATCCTTCCTAAATTGTGAGCCATGCGGTATTTCCTGGTGTTTTGCTTCTTTACAGGTTATATGGTTGCTCTCCACTATACTGTTCCACTCACTCTGTTAATTTCAGCAATCCCGCCTATACGAGGCCTTTAATCGAGTTCCTTGATAACTTCTTCTGCTTGTGGTTTATGAGGGTATTGTTTGTATGCCATATGGAGCTAGTGCCTGGAAGTAGGTCAAAAGTCACTGGTTCAAATATGTTACAATGGCCCACATCTGTGGTTCCCTGGGACCACAAGAAGGGTGGTGGAGAGTCTAGCATCTCAGCTGCTTGGGGATGATCTGTTTTCTCTCTGCTATGAAATCTCTCAATCTGCCTGTATTCTAACACAGCCACTTCTGGTGTGTGTTGTACAATTTTATGATATTTCTGTGGGTGAAAACTGTAAATGGGGAACTTGTGTGTCTATCCAATCACTGATTACTAACAGGCTTAGTCATTGGGTCTTGTTCCATGGCCTGATGAATTGCATGCACCGCTAGCGAGTTGTGTCAGCGGCTCAGCGTACCATCGGCAACAGACTCCCTACCATCCAGGACATCTACCACCAGCAGTGCCTACGGAAAGCTCACAGCATCATAGATGACCACACCCACCCAGAACACAGCCTTTACTCTCTGCTACCATCTGGTACCATGAGGTACAGGAGCATGGCAGCACGTACCTCTAGACTCAAAAACAGTTACTACCCCCACTTCATCAGGCTACTGAACTCTAAACGTTGAACTCTGAAGACTAAACTGGGAACGCTGTCATGTCACCACAAGACTTGACATGCTTCCATTTGTGCAATACATTGATTGACATGGTCAATTTATGTAAATACTGCTCATTTAAAATGTAGAATTACCTTATTTATAATAAGAAATTGCTTCATGACATACAATCGCTAAAATTACCACTTAAGAATATGAAACTTGCAAAGAAATTTAAAAAACTGTTTTCAGTTTAATGGAAGTTCAACTTAAAAAATAAACAAAATGAAAATAAAAATCACACACAAAATGCACTTGTTGTGTGGCTGGATTTCTTTAGTTATTTTCCCATAATAACGGCCCCAACGTCTACTACAGAGGACATGTTATAAAAATAAAAATGATTTTTTCTAAATTGTATTGTCATATTGCATCCCTAAACATGTAGGATTTAACAAAAAATATTGTAATGTTTTTCTTCAGTTCTCACAAGAATATAGAGATATTTCTATATGGCTCTGGTGTAAGCCAAGCGCTTCGTTCAGATACGAAATATATCAAATTAACGTTCTGGGCCAATAATGGATAAGAATTACTAACGTTGGGAATCAACATTTTGTAACGTACTTATGATATGTACAGAAACATGAATAATCTGTTTGCATTTGTCTTCTGGAGAAATGAGTAACTGCCACAGTGATTTAAAAACTGTTGGATATCTAAATCGAACTAACTGGTTTGGCCGGTGAGTGATCGCAGTTAGCGATGTGTCTTTCATCACCGATTCGCTTTGGACTTGTCTTTAAAATTACTCGAGTCTAACGAGTCGCCTCAGTAAGAGATTCGTTCTTTTTGGTTTCAACAGTTGTGTTAGATTAATTTTTAATTTCTTTCAGCATAGTTCGTATAGGAAACAAAGTAATAGTTCTACCTGCATCTGGGTCTTCGGGCATAATCTTTATTAAAGGTAATGTGTTGTATTTTGCAACAACAACAACAAAAAAACCACAATATTTACATAATTTTAGATGCATGTAATTAAAATTAGGTTATCCCATACAGCCAAATAACAATATATATTGAACTACAACCAAATCACACAACATTCCAGTATAGGCTGTCTAATATTATAAAGTTGTGTTTTTTATTTTTTTTACTGTAAACTGTAAATTGAAAACCGAAAAACCCGACCCAACGCCAATAATAATAAGTAGTGAACAAACTCAATCATTTTTGAATTGGTTAGTTCAAAAGATTAAGAGCACAAAAGACCCCCTAATGAATCTTCGGGTCTGTCAGAGTGATTTGTTCCCTGGTCACTTCGTCGCACGAGAGATCAGCAAACATCATGTAGCAGTTCACCCTTTGGTACTGAGTCTTTCAGTCACTTGTAACGTGACTGCTTCATGCTTAAATCATGACAATATTCGTAATCGGTATGGATTTTTGTATTATTACACGTCAGATCACATTTTAATTTATTTTCATTGGGCTGTCATGGGTCCCTTTACACATTGTCAGGTGACAGAAATTTGGCCCGGGACTTTTCGCAACAGGCCATAGAGAGCGAGAGAAGGCATTTTTAGGCGTTTTTTTTTGCGTTCTTGTGGTGTTAAGGGCATCTGTTGATTCTAATTAACTTCAAAAAACTTCAGGCATTTTTCTCCTCGGTTTGTAGGCTTGGCGCACGTCTCCATGGCACTGAATCAAAACAAGACCAGGGGCATCAATTATGAAACTGGTTTCATTTCAAAAGGTTGCACACGGCCAATTTCAGGAATTGCTTGTGAACAAACATATTACGATATATTAAACCCTGTGCACGCAAACTGAGCGCCGGTGAGCCCTTGTATTAGCCTTTAACCTTCGTAGTTGCCTAGTCTGTCTGACACCGGTAATTAATTTCAATTTGTTATACTGGCTACCGAATTGCTTTACACTTAGGAGTTGTCATTTTGAAAATGTACAGTTCGGCGCAAGGAACATGTGGTAATATTTACACCCTGGGTTCATTTCTGCCCGACTTAGTTGTAGGAACTGGCATTTGTATAAACATACACTGAATACATCTGAATACGGTGAACACAGCACAGCTCATTTGTCGGGTGACAGGTTTTTATCTTGCAATCTTGTATTCTGGATAAGAACGAAAATAAAACATTCCAGTAGGTTCCGATATTGCAGGCCCTGTGATACGTGCTGAAGAATGCTCAAAAAAGTCCCTAGTTGAAAGAAAAGCTGGATGTGCATCAAAAATAACAGTCATTTCATGATGGATCTCACTTAAAGAAAAATCAAATGTTCTCTGTAGATGAAGAGGGAATAAGTCTTATCCTGTACATTGATGACTTTGAGGTGTGCAATCCCCTGGGAACATCATGCAAGATACAGAAATTCACAGCAGTATATTGGGTGTTAGAAAACAATCCAGCACTGGCAAGATCAACATTGGAACTAATTTTTTTAGCTGTTCTATGTAAAGCTGGGGACACAAAGCGATTTGGGTTTCAGAAAGTTTTAGAGCCACTTTTAACAGATCTTTAAAGCTTCGAAAAAGATTGTATTTTTATTCCAAATTTAGGGAAAGTAATCAAAGGCAGTGTAGCAAGTGCGGTGGCTATGCAGGGTTGCGGAGGGTCTGGAGCCTAACCCAGCCAACAGGACGATAGGCGGGGTACACCCTGGGCAGGTCGCCGGCCTATCACAGGGCCAACACATAGGAACAGACAACAACTCACTTTCACACCCATGGACAATTTAGTCACCAATTATTCTGCATGTTTTTAGACTGTGGGGGGAAACCGGAGTCCCTGGAGGAAACCCACGCCATCACAGGGGGGACATGCAAACTCCACACAGAAAGCCCTTGGTCCAGGTGGGGATTGAACAAGGACCTTCTTGCTGTGAAGCAACAGTGCTAACCACCGAGCCACCTTGCTTACTTTTTCATGAACCTCATATCTTCCACAAATTTAAGTGCCGTAGATTTATGTTACTAAAGATTTATGTTTCTAAAATTATCTCCAATTGTTCAAACGTTTTTGCCAGGTGTACTATTTACCTAACAAGACTTCCAGCCTGTACAAGCCTTCCCAATGGGATGCTCAACCACGTCCTCAAAAAATAAGGGATTTTGAATGCCATAGTTGGGCCTGTGTTTCTTTTATTTCAGGGACCAAGCTATAGCCAATAATGATATACTATAACAGGACTTAATGTGTTGATATAAGTATTTGACATTCAGGTTTTTAATTTTTTATTTTGTTTTCTCATCTCTCTAATGCCTTTTTTAAAGTAGCTGCTCTTCCACTTTCTCTAGTCTGCTCTGTAACCTGAAAAATTGACACTGAAATGTTAAATGTTTAACGGTACCAGTCTTTGGACTTTAGCAGTTTACCGTTTACAGTAAAACATTTGAACGTGCTGTGGACTCGGGTTTGGAGATATCAACATGGCTGTGAGGATACACAAATGTCAGGCAGAGACAGAGTCAGTAATCAGCGTCTTTCTTTTCGTTTGGTCAATATGCCCAGCCTGCTCCAGCATCTCCTGCTCCTTTTCCACCCAACCCCCACTGAAACAAACAGACACCCCTAAATAACCCACAGCTGACCAATTAACAGATTCCCCACACCTGTTGTCAATCCGTAATTAGTCAGCTGCAGGTCT
>JAVQJS010000652.1:0-18476 GCA_036024795.1 Galaxias rostratus | reverse complement strand
GTAAATACACTGTGCTGTATTCCAAAATACTATCTAAAGTATTAGCGTCAGACATTATTTTGTTATATGTCACGTCTATATTATTATAATTATTATATATATAATTATTATATTATAATAAGTCTATATTATTTATATAAATCTGGCTAATTTGTGTAGTGAAAGATCCATTTCATCATTGTGGCACATGCGAATCCCTGCTCAGTTACCAAGGTAATTTATACCGCAGAACTAGCCTGCTCCATAGGCAAACTGTCAAGCTTAATGTAACTGTGTAAAAACTAACTATAAATGAAATATCCAGCGGCAGAAATAAAATCCCAAAGGACAGTTCTGTCAAGTGTTTATTCTCACTTGCTCCTCTTTGTCACTTAACTTATGTCTGTGTTCAGAAACATCCTTCGGTTCAGACCTTTTTTTGGTGAGACCAAGCATGATTATACGTGTTTATAGTTCTTCATTACCTGTGGTCACAATAACCGTCCCATATCAAACATAAAAAAGAAATAACAAATAAATGTCTTGCAGTGGTGTGCCACTTGCACATTTTATTTGCATTATTTTTTATAGAAATCTATATAAAATACAATGATACATTGAAAATTTAATTTATTTGTCACATTATCTAAAATAAATACTAACTACTCAACCATTATGCTTTGATGGAAAGTTAGACCGAGTACAAGATCTGACCTCAGATTGGTATAGAACCCAGGTCCCTGTTATTTGGATCAGTCATCTGCCACACGCCGTGGCCTGATGAGCTACTAGGGAAAGCTGTTTCTACAGAAATGTAAGCATACCTTAATCCATCATCAATGTTCGGTCATCACAACGGTATTACCCTTTTTGATGATGAGACAGTCCATGTCAAACTCCTTTGACGTGTTTTGCTCACGAAAATAGAACCCCTCTTTCTGGTTTTGCAACATTTTATCTGCTTTTTGACAATCGATTGTTCCGGGCTGCTTCTGTTCACTGTGCTCACACGCAATGCCAGCTTGCACAAGCCTGACTTAAGTGAACGTTGACTGGAGATGGCTGAATTTTGTTAATTGAGACATAAGTGAAACTTGAAGTTGGTTCAATCCAGGCTTTTTTTATAAGCCGTTTTGATTAGCGTTGTTGATGGAATACCCCCCAGGTCTCTTTTCTAGCAGTGCCTTGTTTAAAGGCAGAATATATCAATTAATCATTATCAATTACAAAAACAAATATACATAAACAAATAAAAATAACGCAAAAATGTTTTTACAGCACAATATTTAGGTTTGAACCAAATGTTGTTGGGTTAAAGCTACCCATAACCCTGACTTCTCAGTTTGGTTAGCGGTAACCCTAACTCCTTTTTTTGGTTGGAGCTAACCGTAACCCTGACTCCTCTGTTGGGTTGGAGGTAGCCCTAACTCCTCTCTTGTGGGTTTACAGTGTGGCCTCAGCAATGCAGTCAGAAACGCCAGACAGATACGAGCGCCTCACCTCAGTTTCCAGCTCGGTGGACTTTGAACAGAGAGACAACGTAAGAAACACCTCCATCTCCCCAACTCTACAACCCTTTTCCATGATAGCATATCCTTGATAGCACCCGCTCACCTTAACCCTAACCTGTAGCACCAGCTCACCCTGCAACTACGTAACTACATATATGCGCAGCAACAACAAAGCCACTAAACCAAAGGATTTTGCTAAATTTAACAAATTTTCAGCCTGTCCTACTGTCTTTATATTTAAAAAGCAAATGGCAACACATCTGGAGTTTTCTCTCCTTCGCTCCCTCTCTTCCACTTTGAGGAGGCAGCCGGTGTTTCAGGCTGAAGACCGTTTACAGAAAGGTCTTTTTTTCTAGATTTGTTTTAGTGCTTTATTTAACATTCTTAACAGTGGCAGCTTTTTAATAAATTGTTCTATTACCTACTCTACTTACTATACTCTAAAGTACTATTATTATTAGTAAAATGTTTTCCCCAAATCGTTCAGTCCTAACCCTAACCTGGCAGCACATGCTCACCCAAAGTAAATTTCACGCAACCATTTTCACTGTAACCCTGATCCAATCTATGTAACCTTAGTCCAGTCTGTTACTCCAGTTAATTCTATATTACCCCTGTCCAGTGTTTCAAATCGTTTTCAGACCAAGACCCACTTAACCAATACAAATAACAACTCTCGTACCACCTGACTTTTCAAATATCCCGATTTGTTTAATGCACTGTTAAACAAATATATGAACAGTAAAGTAAAATCAACACTAACAATATCTGACAAAACACAGAAGGTTATGTAACTTTAATGTCCTGTGACTAACCCTTTTCCAGTGACTGTAACCCCAGTGCAGTTTATGTAACCCTAGTCTAGTCCATGTTACCCTAGCCCAGTGACTGTAATTCCAGTCCCGTCTATATGTCCCTAGTCCAGTCTATGTATCCGTTGTCCAGTTTATGTAACCCCAGTACAGTGACTGTAATCCTAGTCTGGTCTAAGTAACCCTATTCCAGTGACTGCAACCCCAGACAAATCTATGTAGCCCTATTCCATGGACTGTAACCCCAGTGCAGTCTGTGTAATCATAGTCCAGAGACTGTAATCCTAATCTAGTCTTTGTAACCCACAAGTTTTCGTAACCCTAGGCTAGTCAAAGGCAATAGTCCAGTGTGGATTTCTCCCTCCCAGGGTGTTTGATTTATGTTGTATGTCATTTTATTTAACCTATATTCAAACAGGAAAGATTCCGTGGAGATTAATTATTTCTTTTGTAAGGGTGTCCTAGCCAAGAAAGGCTGCAGGACAGAGTAACCCAAGGATTATAAAAACATAATAATAAATAAAAAAGCATAATCAATAACCAATGAAACAACGTTGTACAAGCCACTTATCAGAACTTTTCTATTAAAAACAGTTACACTCTAATAATTTACTCACCCAGTCATTTAAATAGATTTAAAAGCAGACACAGAGAAACTAAATCATACTTCCATTTCCTTATTTTGCAAGATATTCAATCTTGAGGAAGCACAATACATAAAAGCCTTTTTCCCCACCAACTGTATGCAAATTGGGTACAGACAATGTGTTAGTGTCCACCGCTCTTCTGTGATATGTAACAACCTAAATAGGATGGTAGAAGACCTGGGATTGCCTTTTATTTAAAAGCGTACCAGTGTGTTGCTTGCGGTTCGTCAGGGAAGGCCATCCTACCTGGGAGTAATGCTCATATTGGTGAGTTCAGGCTTTACAGCTTGTTACAAATCGAAGGGAATCATTATATACAGTGTCAATCATATTCAAGGCCTGTGCAGAGGCATGCAAATACAAAAGATCTCCATAATCCAACAAAGGTAAAAATGTAGCAGCAACGAGTCTCTTTTTCACTTTAAATTAAAAACACATCTTTTTCCTACAATAAAAACGCAATGTATCACCTTTTTTCACCAAATACTGAATATTTGGCTAAGAAGTGATAAAATCGTCTTAACAAAATCCCCAGATATTTATAAGACTTAACCCTCTCAATGGTCTTGCACGCAGGAGTGACAATTGAAGGAATATGTCTGATTTACTCTGCATTTAAAAATAACAAAAGCTGGACCATGTCAGCAGTGAGAAATGTTTACTGATATGTTGAACTAAATCAGGCCAATACGCCATCAGAATGAGTTTTCTCCCTGACGCGTATTTGATTTATAAGAACCGTCCATGTCAGCAAATTCTAATCATAACCTGTCTGCTAACCCTAATCATAACACCCTTATGTAACCCTAATCATAACCCGTTTGCTAAATTATTGTAAGTAATGTCTGTCCAACCTCCAGGGAATGGTTCTCATTCAGATTCTGATAAGTGATTAAATACTTTTCCGTTGCTGTGTACTCAGCATTTTTTTAACCTAGAAAATGGAAAACCCAGGTTAACACGCCTACAGAGTGTTAAATCCAAAATCCACAGTATATTCTACTTTAGACTATAAAAGTTTGAAATAAATTTACATGTATTTAAACCCATTAACCAAAACATTAATACCACCTGCCTAAGATTGTGTAGGTCCCCCTTGTGCTGTCAAACCAGCTGTGACCCGTCAAGGCATCGACTCCTCAAGATCTTTGAGGGTGTCTTGTAGTATCTGGCACCAATATGTTGCAGTAGTTTCTTTAAGTCCTGTTATTTGCGAGGCGGGCCTCCAAAGGATTGGACTAGTTTTTCCAGCACATCCCACAGATGCTCAAACGGATTAAGATCTGGGGAATTTGGAGGCCAAGTCAATACCTTAAACTATTTGTCATACTCCCCAAATTATGCCTTCACAATTGTTGTAGTATATGAGGGTGCGCAATCTGGCTGAAAGAGGCTACTGCCATAAAGGAATACCGTTGCAATTAAGGGGTGTACTTGGTCTGCAACAATGTTCAGGTAGGTGGTACATGCAACTTCTGCATGAATGCGAGGACCTAAGGTTTCCCACCAGAACAATGCCCAGAGCACCACACTGCCTTTATTTGCTTGCCTGGTGCCATCTCTTCCCCAGGGTAAACAATTTACACGCACCCAACCATCCACATGATCCAAAAGAAATCTTGTTTAATCAGACCAGGCCACCTTCTTCCATTGCTCAATGGTCCAGTTCTGACACGCCCATTCCCATCGTAGGTACTTTCAGGTGTGGACAGGGGAAAGCACTCTGACTGGTGTGTGGCTACACAACTCAATATGTGGCAAGCTGTCATGCACATGTGTGTTCTAGCCAGCAGGAACTTTTTTAGCAGTATTTGCTGCCGTAGCTTGTGTGGGATTCAATCAGACCGTCTGGTTTTTGCTCCCCACGTGCATCAATCAGCCTTGGACGCCCATGACCCTGTAGGTGTTTCACTGGCTTTCCTTCTTTGGACTACTTTTGGTAGGGGCCAACCACTTTATATCGGGCACACTTCACGAGACCTTCACTTTTGGAGCTGCTCTGACCCAGTCAACTAGCCATCTCAATTTGGCCCTGGTCAAAGCCGCTGAGATCCTTACAGAGATCCTTACAGGACAAATTTTACTTACTACTGCCCACTATATCCCTTCCCTTGACAGGTGCCAGTGTAACAAGATGCTCAATGTTACTTCACCTGACAGTGACTTCAATGTTTTGGCTGATTGGTGTAAATACATGTTCAGAAAAAATCGTTACGTGAAGAATGCAAAAAACATAACTTTTAGTAATTTTCAACAGTTTACCTTCTGCAACATAACTACAAAATCTATTTATCATTAGTAATTGGCAAAACCTGTCCCCTGTCTCTTAATTAGTCCTTAGTGACTGAACTGTTAAATTTATGAAAGGCTAATGAAAGCACAAGACCAGCTCAAAGGAAGGATAATGATAGTTCTAGAGTATCTGAAAGAAACATCTTAGCTAAGTGGCACAGGGAGCTAAATAACACATTATCATGATAACACTGAGCTAGGTTAATGATAGCTCCAGGCTAGCTAAATGGCACTAGTTAATGATAACACCAACACCAGACTAGCTAGAAAACAGCATTTCAGCACCTGTGTATAAGACTTGGAACAATGTAGTTCCAGTACTAAGAGGATTATTTGTAGGATATTTTTCCTTTTTAATGTTTAATTGGCATTGTCATAAGACCTTATGTTTACTGTCCGTGTAATGTTTTACTTTACTAGGGCTTCTGCTCCTGGCTTACTGCCATCTTCAGAATAAAGTAAGTCTCCTCCAGGTAACTCCCCTATCCTAAAATCACATCTACTGAATTCAAATGTCCCTATACTCATATCACATATTCCCATACTCTCATATTACATTTCAAATATCCCAAATCCCATATACTAAAATAACAAAAATCCCATATACTAAAATCACAGATATCACATTCCCAAATCTCCATGTCACATATCCCTATATCCTCAAATCACATATCCCCAAATCTCCATGTCACATATCGCATATCCTCAAATCACATATCCCCAAATCTCCATGTCACATATCACATATCCTCAAATCACATATCCCCAAATCTCCATGTCACATATCACATATCCCCATGTCACATATCCTTGTAGCACAAATGCCCATATCCAATATCCTCATATCAAATAGTGCCATGTCACACATTACCTATCTGCGTGTCACATATTGTATATACATAGGTTCTGGTATCTGCAAGCTGAACTTCTTATTGACCGTTCTGAGGCCTGGCTGCATGAGGTCAGTTCTTAGGGGATGCTGCAATGCGGGCTAGGTTTCTGATCTGCCTCCATGCGTTCTCTAGAGATGAAGAGATCCGTGAGAAGTGTGGCGAGGATGCCGTCCACTATCTGTCCTTTCAGCGCCACATCATCGGACTGCTGGTGGTGGTGGGCGTTCTGTCTGTCGGTATTGTGCTTCCTATCAACTTCTCAGGGGATCTCCTAGGTGAGCAGCACACACACTCTCCATCTTTAACCTTTCTCGCCCACAGAGTCACCTTCAACCTTTCTCAGCCCACCGAGTCACCTTTAACCTTTCTCAACCAAGTCAATGTTACAAGCTATTTATCTTTTCAAATTGTTGTTGTACTCCTATGCTTTACTGAATCACTATCACAGTGAGGCTCCATGATGGCTTCATAGGCCAAGGAGTGCAAGAGTCCCGCTCAGAAGAAGGTATATCCTTGAGTGTTATAGTTTTAGATTAGTTGTAGCACATCATCTACACAAACACAAGTCCATCAACCTAAATATTCTAGAATGAGTACAAAGTCTTTGCATGAGGGTTCATTTAGATGGGAGGCTCCTAGCAGATTATTTTATTTAATTAGGGTTAGAGAGCCTTATAAACACAGTGCATCCGGAAAGTATTCATACCCCTTTACTTTTTCCACATTTGTTTATGCAACAGCCTAATTCCAAAATGGTTTATTGTATAGCACATTTTGCAAATGTGTTTGAAATTTTTTTAATTTGCTGTGACACTCAAAATTGAGCTCAGGCATCCCATTTTCACTGATCATCCTTGAGATGTTCCTACAACTTAATTGGAGTCCACACATGTTAAATTAAATTGATTAAACATTATTTGGAAAGGCATGCACCAGTTTACATAAGGTCCCACAGTTGACACTGCATGCCAGAACAAACCAAGTCTGTAGACCGAAACAGGACTGTATTGAGGCACAGATCTGGAGAAGGGTACAAAAATGTCAGCAGCATTGAAAGTCCCAACAAGCACAGTGGTCTCCATCATTCGCAAATGGAAGACGTTTGGAACCACCAGGACTGTTCCTCGGGCTGGCCGCCCGGCCAAACTGAGGGGGAGACGGGTTTTAATCAGGGAGGTGACGAAGAACCCGATGGTCACTCTAATAGAAGCTACTTCCCAGTAAAAGGCAAATGACAGCTGACAGACAGTAGAGACAGACAGCTTGTCTGGAGGATACCACACCCTGCTCACCCCCTGGCCAATACCATTCCTACAGTGAAGCGTGGTGGTGGCATCATTATGCGGTGGGGGTGTTTTTCTGCAGCGGAAAGTGACAGACTTGTCAGGAACAAGGGAAAGATAAATGCCTCCATGTACAGAGAGATCCTTGATAAATACTGCTCCAGAGTGCCTTGGACATCAAACGGGGATGAATGTTAACCTTCCAGCAGGTCTACCACCCTGAGCACACAGCCAAGAAAACAAAGGCTTTGGGACAAGTCGGTGAATGTCCTTGAATGGCCCAGCCAGAGCCCGATTGAACATTGTTGGAGAGATAAAAAAAATGGCAGTGCACAGACGCTCCCCATCCAACCTGATAGAGCTTGAGACGCTCTGTAAAGAAGAATGGGAAATACTGCCCCAAAATAGGTGCACTAAGCTTGGAGCATCATACTCAGGAAAACTTGAGGCTGTAGTTGCAGAAGTATTGAATAAAGGGTGTGAATACTTATGTACATAGAATATAAATCTCTTTTAATTTTTAATAGATTTGCAATAAAACTTTTTTCACTTTGTGTAGAATGTTGATTTTATTTTTAATTTAATCCATTTTGGAATTAGGCTTTAATGTGAAAAAAATCAAGGGGTATAAATACTTTCCGGGTGCACTGTAAATGTTTTCTTACAATGTATTCCTACATTTCAACCATGCACATCAGTGATGTATTCCTCTACTTTTCAATATGTTGAAATTGATTATGCAAGGATTGTGATATAAAATCCATGTGATTTTATTACAAACTGTTATTCAGTATGTGTGCTCTTCTCTCCTTTTTTACAGCTGCAAAAATAGGCAAGCAGTTCAATGACAGGGTTATTTCCCTCCTCCTGTCAGCTTTTTCTTCCCTTGGTTTTCCTTTACAACTCTCTCCCTGTTTTCCTTCTATCCTTCTCTTACTCCTTCATCTCATCCGCCCCCCCTCCCCCTAATATACCTGCCCTCCTCCCTGATTTACTTGTCCTAGTCCTAAATAAACCTCTCCTCCTCCCAAATATCCCTGTCCTTCTCCTCTAATATACCCGTCCTCCTTCCCTAATATACCTGTCCTCCTTCCATATTCCGTGCTTCCAGAAAATATTCACAGCTCTTTACTTTTTCCAAATGTTGTTTGGTTACGGCCAAATTCCAAAATATCTTTAACAATGTTTTTCCTCAAACATCTACACATAATACGCCATTATGACAACATTAAAACGTTTTTGGTGAGATTTTTGCACATTAATTAAAAATAAATAACTATGAAATCACATTTAATTTACTCAATTGACATAAGTATGCACAGTCTTTGCTCAATACTTTTGCTTGATGCACCTTTGGCAGCAATTACAATCTCAGGTATTTTTGGAAATGGCTCACCTATCTTTTGGCAGTTTTGCCAATTCCTCTTTGCAGCCCCTCTCAAGCTCCATCAGGATGGATGGGAAGTGTCGGTGTTGAGACATTTTCAGATCTCTCCAGAGATGTTCAATTGGATTCAAGTCTGGGTTCTGGCTGGGCCATTAACAGAGACATTCACAGAGATATCCTTTGTGCTTAGGGTTGCTGTCCTACTGAAAGTTGAATCGTCACCCTAGTCTGAGGTCACGAGCCCTATGGAGCAGTTTTGCAGGTTTTCCTGACTAGTCTCCCTGTTAATGACGCTTAAAAGCATCCCCACAGCATGAGGCTGCCACCATCATGCTTCACTGTAGAGATAATATTAGCCTGGTGATGAGCGGTGCCTGGTTTCCCCCAAACACAAGGCATTCACACCAATAAGTTTGATCTTTGTCTGAGATTTTTTTTTCTCATAGTCTGGTAGTCCTTCAGGTGCATTCTTGCAAACTCCAGACAGGCTCCCTTGTGCCTTTTCTAAAAAGTTGCTTCCGTTTGGTCGTTCTATTATACAGGCCTAATTGGTGGAGTGCTGCAGTAATGGTTGTACTTCTGGAAGGTTCTCCTCTCTCCACAGACAAATACTGGAGCTCTGACAGTCAGATTCAGACTTAGGCGCTTGTGTCCCTATCGCTCATGAATTAGCAAAACTCTATATAATATAATACATGATATAATATTTTTTTCACATTGTCATTATGGTGTATTGTGTGTAGAATATTGAGGAAAACATTTATTTGATCAACTTTGGAATAAGGCCCTCACATAACAAAATGTGGAAAAGTGAAGCAATATGAATACTTTCTGGATGCACTTTGTATATTATATATGTTATGTTTGACAGCTGTCGGTCCATTCGTTGTTTGCTCTGTGGTATTTATTGGTGACCAATTATTGTAAAGTGCTTAGAGTATCTGGAAAAAAGCTTTAAGTAAATAAATTATTATAATTCCTAATATACCCGTCCTCTTCCCTCAGTGATATACCTGTCCTCCATCCCTAATATACCTGTCATCGTCCCTCCCTAATGTACCGTATCATCGCTCCTTCTTTATATACCTGCCATTATCCCTCCCTAATATACTTGCCCTTCATCCCCAATAAACCTGTCCTCTGCTCTCCATAATTACCTGTTCGTCCCCATCCCTAATATTCCTGTTTTCCTCTCTAATATACCTGTTCACACTCCATAATTTACAGTACTTTTTGTCCTGCCTCCCTAATATACCTGTTCACCTGCCTCCCTAATGTACTTGCATGCTTTAGTCTAGTTCCTCTTCCCCAGTGCATCCTCTGAATTTGCTCTCTTTTCTCTGATTTAGGAATTATTCTTAGCTTGTTGGCATTTTGCTTTTTAGTTGTTAGCCTTTTAGCTGTTAGCCGGATGCGCACCCGCCCATTAGACGTTTGCTGCTTGGCCGGTTGGCTTTAGGCTTTTTTAGCTGTTAGCCCAGGGTTGTCCTTTTGACTCGCAAGCCACAATGGGTTCTAAAATTTGACAGAGGGGCCAGGCCAGGAACAGATAGATAGATTATTTGTGTGACCAATATAATTTCTTTTTAGCTTAGTCTGTAAATCAGCCGTCAACCTAGCCTGTTTTTGCACTGACTGCTAGCGTAGTTTAGCATGCTTTGTGGCAAAGTGACGGCTCATATTGTATTATTGAAAACCGCAACAGTTTCTTGGCATATCAGTCTTCAGTTAAAAAATATTCAGCTATCAACTCATTATTAAACACTTGACACTCACTGTCCACTTTTATTTTCTTTGGTCCGTAAATTTAAAGGAAGGTAAAACACCACACGCCAACAAAAGTCAACATGTCTGGAATGTGCCATCTATTGCGGAAACGCGAGCATTGCAGGGAAAAGGTCAAACAAATGAGGTTTAATCGTAATATAATTGAATTGAATTTCATTTAATTTAATGGTATACTTTAGACAAGTTCGACTGGCCCAACTAAGAATTCCAATGGGCTGTATACAGCCTGCAAGCTGTAGATTGCCCATATCTGCATTAGCCTGTTAGCTGCAAGAGCATCCCCCCCCCCTAGCCCGTTAGCCAGTTGCCCCTTAGCCTGTTGGCCTACGATCCTCGGCCCCAGGTGAACCGTGTTCTCTGGCTCTGAGTGATCCGCTCTTGCCACAGTGGGTGGTAATAGACTAATTGGATTAATCTCGGGTTAATGGTCTCTGCGGGAGTGGGTCTGATGGAGTGGACAGGGTGTTGTGGTATTAGGCCAAGGCAATCTCAACCACTGGAGTCATTTCTGTATCCAACACCCTAATACTCCAAGCTCTGCATTGGTTGACTTTTATTATTAAACTCTAACCACTGCACCTAAAATGAAAACACTGAAAACAAAGTTAAATTGACATGACATATTTTACAATGAAACCATCCCAATGTGACAACGTTCTGGCAGGTCAAACCTGTGGCTTCCTGACTGTTAACCTTTTCCGTAAAGGCCATGTTGAGGGTTGGGTTAGGGTTATCTAACCGTAGAATCCACCTAAGCACAGTGCAGCTATATGTCATCCACATAATGAGATTTATCGCAGCAAAACTAATGTTTGCATGCATATACGTAGCATAACCCCTCTCACTTTATCTTCCTCGCATAGCGTACATAAACAGGTATATTTATAAAAGTCCCCCTCCAATCGTTTTATAAAACATTTTAAAACGTTTTGCTTAAATGTGTAAATCATGTCTGTGACGTTTTTTCTGCAAACAAGTACCTTGTTAAAATCCTAAACATTTAATCCTCTCCTTCTGCCTCATTAAAGATTCCTGAATCTGAATTTCCTGCTCTATTCAAATACCTTAGGAGCAAAGTTGGGTGCCAAACCGCAACTATATAGGACAGTGGCACAGCCAGTGCAGTGCAGATCTTAACTGGAACCATGTGAATTCACCCTCACTAATTTATTCTAGGATTGAGGTAACTACTAATCCTAGTACATGTCCAGGGTTGGGTTAGCTAACCCTAGGGGTAAGTACTAGCCTCAACACATGTTAAGGATAGGATAGGGGTAACTATTAACTCTAGCACACGTTTAGGGTTGGGTTAGCTAACCCCAGGAGTAACTACTAACCCTAGCTGATGGTCAGGGTTGGGTTAGCTAACTATAGGGGCACTTACTATCCCTAGCACATATTCAGGGTAGGGGTAACTACTAACCCTAAGACATGGTTCCTGGGTCCTCTGTCCATGAATCCCCTGCAGTTTTTTTTTTAAACAGTTAATTATCATAAACATTTTTGGTAAAAAGTGTAACAAAGATTATTAAATTAAATTTTTAAATAAATGATGAAAAGATAAATGTAGGTAATTGCAAATTTTCTTGTTTCTATTTTTCACCCTAATAGAAAACAATGCTTACAGCTTCGGACGAACAACAATAGCAAACTTAAAATCTGGGTGAGCACTTCCGTTCTGTGTGTTTAGATGTTTTGAGTTGGATTTGCTGTTTACCACTGCATGTGTTGCCCGGCTATCACCTTACTACATAACAAGTCTACCATTACATTACTTCATGGCATCACCTGCCTGCTATTAATTTACTGTAATGTGTCATTTCAATCTATGAGGGAGAAACCATGAAACGATCGAGTACAATTTGTGTAGTCGAGGAATCGAGTCTGATTCAGAGTCTGTACTTACAATGATCTGACTAGTAATTTATCTGAAGTCATAGCAAGTTCTGATTAGTTGACAAGGTTGAAACTAACATATTGCCTTAAGATAAACAATCATTCCATTGGTCAAAGTAGAGGGGAGTGTACTTTATCAGCACAAAGACGGACACGTACATAAGACATGTAGACATCAAATTATGTTATCTCTAAGACACAAATCTTTAGCATTCAGTGTCCTCAAAAGACACATACTATCTCTTTCATGACCTGGGCTTTACTATGACCACAGCAACTTAATCTTCAACAACCGTGAAGATGCCAAAATGCCCCTTACAATTACCATCCTGCGATTACTTTATTCTACAACATAACCAGCCTGCAATTAACTTATTGTTGTACACAACCATCCTGCTATATCTTTATTCCGCTACATAACCATCTTGATCCATCCTGCTATTACTTTACTACACTACATAACCAGCCTGCTTTTACTTTGCTCCTTCACAAAACCATCCTGCTATTACTCTACTATGTAGGGCATCCATGCACAGAATCCTCCTCCCTCTTTGGGTTAGGATCAGGCCAAAATGACCCTGGTGAAAATCTCAGAAGAGCCATGTTCTCTCAATACATATGGCCATTAAAACCTTGACTCAATTCCAGTTGTAACTTTAAAGGATTAATACAATGTGGTTGAGAAATTGTTGTGCAAGAAATGATCAATGAAATTATTGGACATTAACAATGAGAAGAAAAGTTTATATCAATTGTTGTATTTTTTGATACTATACTGTATTTGTTTTGTGTATTTGTTTTCTAAGTGAACTGTCATAGCTAGCACAGTAGTGTTTGGTAAAGAGCTTTCCTCTCCTGTCTTGAACCAGCGACTCTCAGAACAAAGAAATAAGTCATTTGGCCTCACTATAGGTCAAACTATATTTTCAAACTAATGTTTACCACTTCAGAGCAAAGAAACTTCCAACAATATTTGAAATCATCATTTGACATTTTATCTGTTAAAGCTGTGTATGTTTAGATGCTAACCACAGCGTTAAATGCGCACCAACCAAACCAATGATTTGTTATCATTTAGCAATTATTTAGTAATGTAAATATCAGTTTCTTTTGACTAGTAAATAAAAATAATTGTTTTGCATTTAAACTCTACTGTGTCGGACCGCTTTATACAAAAATATAATAATAATATAAAATATTCTCCTAACAAAGAATTTCACTTCATCAGGGTTCAGATTGAAAACTATTTCATTATTAAATTTATTCTAAAAGATTGGGTTTCCCACAGAGCCCTATGTAAGCAAAATACGGTGGTGTTTCACACAATAGGTAATTGGATTTCATCACCTTGATCAATTATAATATTAATTTATGAACTCTACCGAAATCTTTAAAAAGTAGGCCAAACTTAAGAAGAATGTGAATCCCCTACATCTACATACCCAGCCTGCTATTACCTTACTGCACTTCATAACTAGCCATGCTATTACTTTACTACATAATCAGGCTGCTTTTACTCCTCTTATCTGTTTCAGGACCAATCTGCTGTGGCTCCACACTGTCTTTGCTTTCATGTATCTGCTCCTGACAGTTTACAGTATGAGGAGACACACCTCCAAGATGCACTACAAGGAAGACGACTTGGTAGGCACGCTTTAATACCCTAACCATAACCAAGGAAGACCCTAACCGATAGACCCACAAATGGTTGAAATATCTTTTTTCAACCATAGGTAAAACCTGGAAATAAAATAATTTTACTTAAAACAATCAATATTAACACACATACATAATTTTACTTTAAACAATCAATATTAACATAGGCTTTTATATAAGGTTTTACTTTTTTTAAATTACATTTGAGAGGTATTCTGAATTGTATTATAACCAGGCTATTGGGTATATAAAGTGCATTAAAAAGGCCTGACCCCAAAATTGTTTCCTCTCTCTCTAGGTGAAGCGCACTTTATTCATCATTGGCATTTCCAAATACGCAGAAGAGAGCCACATAAAGCAACACTTTGAGTAAGTTCCCTGTCCATGCATCAGGCTCCTCTATACAATAATGTCAATCATACTAATAATATAATAATAAGGAGCATAGGCTTGGAGAGGATGGCATATGTAAATAATAAAGTTTATAATTGGCTTGGAGGGAACGCTATTATATGTAAATAATAATAATGATAACATTTGATACTTGTTTGCTTGGGCAGCACAGTGGCTCAGTGATTAGCACTGCTGCCTCGCAGCAAGAAGGTCCTAGGTGTGTTCTCCACCTGACCCACGGGCCTTTCTGTGTGGAGTTTACATGTTATCCCCGTGTTAGCAGGGTTTCCTCCGGGTACTCCGGTTTCTTTCACTGTCCAAAAATATGCAGGTTGATTTGTGACTCTAAATTGTCCGTAGATGTGAATGTGTGAGTTGCTGTTTGCCTCTTTGTGTTGGCCCTACGATGGATCGGCGACTTGCTATTTTATTGTTTAACTCTTAACTTTGTACAGTGTCTTTGAGGGTTTTGAAAAGCGCTTTATGAATACCATGTATTATTATTATTATTATTATTATTATTATCATTATTATTATTAATAATAATGATGGGCATGGAGTCTACGTTAGTATATGTTAATAATAGTGATAACGGTATTATATGTAAATAATTGTAATAATGGGCATGGAGCAGGCAGTAGGCTCAGTGGTTAGCACTGTTGCCTTACAGCAAGAAGGTCCTGGGTTCAATCTCTACCTGACCCAAGGGTCTTTCTGTATGGAGTTTGCATGTTCTCCCCCCCTCCCCCCCCTTGTTAGCGTGGGTTTCCTCCGGACACTCCGGTTTCTTCACACAGTCCGAAAACATGCAAGTTCATTGGTGACTCTATTTTCAGTAGGTGTGAATGTGAATTTGAGTATGAGTTGTTGTTTGTCTCTATGTGTTGGCCCTGTGATAGACTGGTGACTTGTTCAGGGTGTACTCTCGCCCTATGTTGGCTGGGATAGGCTTCCGCTTCCCCGCAACCCGGCACAGGAAAAGTGGCATAGCTGGATGGATGGATGGATGGATGGCATAGAGAGGATGGTATATGTAGATAATAATAATATTACCAGAAATAAAAGTAGGTATTATGAAATTATGCGTAAATAATAATAATGACAATAATGATAATAATAATCATGGACATGGAAAGGATGGTATTATATGTAAATAATAATAATGATAGAAAGGATTATAATAGGCATGGTGTGGACCATATAATAAGCATGTACAGTATATCTTCATTTGCATCTTTTCATGCATACTCCTGAATATAGAGACATAGAAGCTTGCTTCACCTTATACAGATGGTTTAATGGTGTTAGACTCTCCTCTGTGAACACCAAAGTCCATCAAACCTTTCCCTCCACAGTACTGTGTTGGTAGTGATTGAAGCTGTGGTGTGCTCAATTTCATTGAGTGTTGTTGGTCTGCTGTTGGGTTTCAGACAAGCATATGAAAACTGCACTGTTCTGGAGGCAAGGATCTGCTACAATGTAGCCAAGCTGATGTCCCTTAACGGAGAAAGGTAAACCCTAACCCTAACCCAAAGATCTGCTGTACTTGTCCAAGTTTATGTCCCTTGAAGAGAGGTCATCCCTGACCCTAACCCAAGAATTTTATGCACATGGCCAACCTAATGTCCCTCAACAAAAAAAGGTAATCCCTAACCCTAACATCTGCTACAACATGGCCAAGCTAATGTCCCTTTACAGAGAAAGGTAATCCCTACCCCTAAACCTAACCCAAGGATCTGCTGCCCGTGGCCAAGATGATGTCCCTTAATGGAGAGAAGTAAACCCTAAGCCTAACCCTAACCCAAGGATCTGCAGCACGTGGACATCTAGGATTTCTCTGTACATATCTGCACCTGGCATTCACGCCAAAGAGTTCAATCTTTGTCTCATCATACCAGACAATTTTGTTTCTCATGGTCTGAGAGTCCCTCGGGTGCATTTTGGCAAACTCTAGATGGGCTGCCATGTACCTTCTACTAAGTAGTGGCCTTGGTCTGGCCACTCTACCATACAGGCCTGCTTGGTGGATTGCTGCAGAGATGGTCTTCGATCTGGAAGGTTCTCTCTCCATTGAGGAACGCTGGAGCTCTCACAGAGTGACAGTCGGGTTCTTGGTCACCTCCATGACTATGACCCTTCTCCCCCGATCGCTCAATTTAGACGGCCGGCCTGCTCTAGGAAGAATCCTGGTGGTTCCAAACTTCTTTCATTTACGGATAATGGGACCTCATTGGGACCTTCAAAGCAGCAGAACATTTTCTTGGGTTCCCTTCCCCAGATTTCTGCCTTAAAACCATCCTGTCTCCGAGGTCTACAAACATATCGTTTGACTTCATGTACGGTTAATGCTCTGACATGCACTGTCAACTGTGGGACTTTATATATATATAGGTGTGTGCCTTTCCAATTCATGTCCAATCAACTGAATTTACCCCAGATGGACTCCAATTAAGCTATAGAAACTCTCAAGGATCAACAGTGGAAACAGAATGCACCCAGGCTCAATTTGCAGCTTAATGGTAAAGGCCATGATTTTCATAAATTTTCCAATAAATCCTAACATAAAATGCGGAAAAGGTGATGCACAGTGAATACTTTCTGGATTCACTGTACTCCAAGTATGGGCATCTTTCCTGATTTAGTGACACACTTTCTTGTGCTGTAAAGGAAATTATCAAAGTTTCACGGGATATCACGCCTGGCTTCTGACAACTTTTATATTGAATGTTGAGACTTCAAAAGGACTGATCAGAACGACGATTGAAAAAAAAAATCCATTGTAGAAAACAATCCAACCATCAAAGCTGAAACCTCCAAACTGTAAAAAGATATTGATATTATGTTAATACAAAAGGGTTGCCTATAATGGCTTCATATGTAGTTTAAGTCATATGCCATTCATGGCTCGAATGGCATTGGCTGAAGACGCTGCGCAATCAAAAGGCGCTACCTAGAGAAGAGTCATAATTGTGTGTCCTTGTGCCGGTGTACTAATGTGTGTTTAGTTTTTGTCTAGGCGTGTCCACGTACTAATGTGTGTGTGTGTGTGTGTGTGTGTGTGTGTGTGTGTGTGTGTGTGTGTCCATGTATGAATGTGTGTTTAGCATGTGTATTTGTGTCCATGTACTAATGTATTTGTAGTCTTTGTGTGTGTGTGTCCATGTACTAATGTATGTTTAGTCTGTGTATGTGTGTCCATGTACTAATGTATGTTTCGTCTGTGTGTGTGTCCACGTACTAATGTATTTTTAGTCTGTGTGTGTGTTTGAATACACCCTGTGTATTTGTGTCTAAGTACTAATGTGTGTTTAGCCTGTGTATTTGTGTCCAAGTACTAATGTATGTTTAGTCTGTGTGTGTGTGTGTGTCCACGTACTAATGTGTGTTTAGTCTGTGTATGGGTGTCCATGTACCAATGTGTCTTTAGTCTGCGTGTAGGCGTGTTCATGTACTAATAAGCGTTTAATCTGTGTGTATGCATCTTCTTGTACTAATGTGTATTAGTCTCTGTGTGTGAGTGCCCTTGCACTAATGTTTAATGTGTTTTTCTTTTAACAGGAAGAAGACAGAGCGCAGCAGGAAATTCTTTACAGACCTAATGGCTAAGGAGCACATGCCTACCATGATCAACCCCAAGCCTTGCGGACACCTCTGCTGCTGTGCCATCGCGGGCTGTGAGGAGGTGCAGAACACCCACTTCTACACACACACACACGCACACACACACATACAGTACCACTACTAACACAATCCCTATATCTCAGGAAGAGGCAGTGAGCTACTACACACGGCGGGAGGCCAAGTTAAAGGAGGAGTACCGGAAGGAGAAGGAGAAGGTTAACACTAAGCCGTTAGGAATGGCCTTTGTTACCTTTCGCAACGAAGCCATGACTGCAGTGTGAGCACTCTTTGATATGTGTGTGTGTGTGTGCGTGCGTG
>JAVQJS010000577.1:0-13362 GCA_036024795.1 Galaxias rostratus | reverse complement strand
GATGGATTGGCGATCTGTCCAGGGTGTACCCCGCCTCTCGCCCTAAGTCAGCTGGGATAGGCTCCAGCCCCCCGCGACCCTGCATAGGATAAGCGGTTCTGATAATGGATGGATGGATGGATGAATTCTATCTAATATAATTATTATCTTATGTAATTTTTTATTCTGCATGATCAATAATGGTAAGCAATTATATAATGGCTTGTTATATTTTCTCTGCTCCATAGTGCAAAACATTTGGATGCTACTTGATACAAATGTAAAAATATGTCCCTGAGGTTTGCAAAAAGCCAAAGTTATGGTCAGTCTAAACATTTGATAAGTGAAAATGAAAAGCATGATGAAAATACAATATATACCAATACATTCTTAAAATAACAGTGCAGCATTAATCAAACTAACGCTTTGTTCAGAATCTTGTACTATGCGTCCTTAATGTACAAAAAATGCCGTAAAATGTGTCCATATTTAGTATGGTAAGTATACATAGAAGGCAATTCGGAACACAATGCAAGACTGAAGGGAAATATGATTGGTAAGATCAAGGTCAGAAGAAAGTAGAGAGAACGAGAGAGTCTTGAAGGTTGCGTTAAGGAAGATGAAGTGCCTAAATATAAAAGAAGAATCAAAGTGGCTGCCACATTCATTTTCTGAAACTGCACATATGCCTGTAATATCCAAAGTCAAGTGTGTAACATGTTGCCCTCCCATACTGGGTTCTATTTAATTTAATCTAAATGTGAAATGTATATTTTGTCTGCAAGCCAGGCACGTGGACAGTGGTAGTTTAATATAGCTTACATTTTCACAGTATTTCCGTTTATATGGAACAAAACATAGACCTCAAGCTTGGCTAGGTATCTACCTTACAGAGTAAGTTTTTCCCCTTCAATCTGCTGCCCTTCCTTTTTTCTTCCTGTGTTCTTGTCACCCAAACCAGAAGAAAGTTTGTTTTTTTTAATGATAATAAGGGCGCATAACCCATAACTCCCCCCTCCTTTATTTTTTTCTGTTTAAACTGCCTCAGTCTGCTACTATTCTCCTCTCCAATCATTCCTTCCTTCCATTCGTTCTTCTATTGCATTTTTTTTCTCTTCTATACAATCTGGTCTGAACCCTTTTTCTTTCCTTTTGCTTTCATACTTCCCCTCATCTCATACACAATGCTATTCAGGCTTGAGTCTGATGGTTCCTGTTGATTTTAAATCCATTGGTTCAGTCCTAACTTTATTGGTGCTTCAATCCCAGTTCAACGTTAATCCCTTTTATTTGCCGCGAAGAGACTATCGTCTGCTATGATTATCAGACAGACATAGAGCTCCAATGATATACTGTATGTATGCATGCATGTATGTACGTAAATTAATAGGTCTAGCGCAAGCATCACATGGGATTGTTTGTGTGTGTTAGATTATTTCCATTGTTTGTGTGTCTACATTTTAGCTACACTGTGTTTGTGTGTCATTGTGATACTAGAGTCAGGGTTCCAGTCGGCTGGGGGTGTCCGTATATATTCTGCATAATCTGCATACTAGACAGTGTTAAACACGGCCGTCGTCTTTCTGGAAGGCTGGTCCTCTTCTGTGGATGAGCCTGAAGCAGCAGCAGCCTCTAGTCTTTGGTTGCTCAATTGTTTGTTTTTTTAGGTCTCTATGGCTTTCTCTCCGTCTCTATGCTGTCTATCAGCTCATTAATTAGGCTGGGACATCAATCCTGTGTCGTTGAAGGTTTTCTAAGACGCTGGCTACAACCCCTAGTTTATTTTGGTATGGAAAGGGAGACCAAGTAACAGTATATACAGTATACAGATGTGATTTAACATCCAGATTAAGGTGTATTAACACTTGACCCCAAACTTCTCCCATTTATGGATGATAGAGGCAATTTTTGCTCATTGGGACCTTCAAAGCAATATAAATGCTTTTGGACCCTTCCACAGATGTGTGCCTTGAGACAAATCTTGTCACGGAGGACTACTCCGTTGATTTCATGCTTGGTTTGTGCTTTGACATTCACTGTCAACTGTGGGACCTTGTATAGATAGGTGTGTGCCTTTCCAAACCATGTCCAATCAACTGAATTTACCTCCGGTGAAACCCTATCAAGCTGTTGAGACATCTCAAGGATCAACAGGGTAATCAGGATGCACATGAGCTTTATTTTGAGCTTCGTGGCATAGGCTGTGAATACGTATGTGCCTGTGATTTCTTAGTCATTTGTTTTTAACACATTTGTCAAAATCCAAAAATAACCCTTTTCCACGTTGTCATTATTGTGTTTTGTGTGTAGAATTTTGAGAGAAAAAAAGTAATACATTTTGTAATAAGGTTGTAACACAACAACATGTGGAAAAAGGGAAGCACTGTGAATACTTTTTCGGATGCACTGTATGTCAAATACTTTTAGACATACAAAATAAATTTATTTTATTATCAATGCCTTTTATTTAACAATTCAATCTGATCACAATGGTCTTACAACTCAAATCACAAATTTCTTGCTAAAACAAAACCTGCATACTGACTTTGAAAATAACAAAAGAAAATGGTGGCCTATGTACATCACACGCTTGTGACGCCGTAAGTGTCCTCTAGAGAAACGGATCGCCCAGGCACCCTATCATGCACGTCATGCGCCTGCAAATAATCATCCTCTATATCTCTCTCTAAAACATTGACAAAGATTTTACTTTAACAAAAACCTACTAACACTGACTAAATCTTTACTATAACAAAACAAAATGAAATTACTAAGATTTTATTTAAACTTAACTGCAATTTACGTTTGGACGAAGACCAAAACAAAAATAAAAGATGCTTGACAAAAGTAGGCCTAGCAACAATAGTAATATGACTTTCTGGTAACAATATATCTTGCATCTGACGATGCATCACATAACTAGACCGTTCAGGTCTATATAGTTCTCATATGTAGACAAACATTTTTTGGGGTGTGGTATTTCGGGGCTGTATCAACATAGAGGTTTTAAGGTACAGTGTCATATACCATTTGCTGTCTTTTATAGAACCATTTGGGGCTGTGGTGTACTGCTGTATGGAACCTTTAAGGATACAAATGTGGGGCCACATAGCATTATAAAAAGTTCTGACACGGCTCCACTTTTCCTCTGATTTCCTTAGAATCATATGAGGTTGTACATATTTCATAAGTTAAGAAACATTTAGTTCTTAAAAAGTGCTATGAAGAACCCTTCGATCAACGTCTGTTTGGACCAAACAGTGGTGTCTCTATGATTTACGAACCAAAGAACCATTTGCGTGCGTGTGTATGTGTTACGTGTAGAAGTGCACAATTATCACTGTATCGGCACACACAGCAAATTTTGATAGTGAAGATTTTTTTAAATCCATAAAATTACTAAGAACAGTGGTAACCACGGCTTTGTTTGGTCACCTCAAGCTTAGTTCAAATTTCATTCAGCTGTGGCTCAGAATTCTACAGCGTTCAGAAAGTGTTCTGCCTGCTAAGCACTTCAGCATTTCTGGTCCCAGTCCTAGACAGGTCTAATCATGAATTAGTCCATACTATGACTTGACAGTTGACATCACAATCTAAGCCCTCTCACAAACTAAACACACAGCTCCTCTTGGTCTTAATGGAACGCAACTGGGACTGCTCATTTGCTATGCGTACTCTTTCTCATCTTGGCCATGTGCAGACCTCCCTCTGTCTGTCCCCATTGGGGTGTCTAGACGGGAGGAGGTCGAAGTAGTGGCAGAGACCACATACAAATCTAACCTTGTCAGTTCATTTGTCACTGGTTGTTAAGAAGCAGCACTGACTGCCTTGGTGCTTCCCAATTAACTAGTTTGTTTTGACACACATCTCTCCGGTTCTCGGATGTCAACTTGGCACAGGCTCTGTTAATTATTTCTTAGCACGTATTATGGAGACTAGTTGTTGGGATGGGGGTGTTTTTGTAATGGGATGCTTCTGTGTTTTTTACGGAATGTTAGTCTTGGCAATTGGCATGATGACACACACACACCTGGACAAAATTAACATAACTTTAAACACCTATTAGACAAGATGGTAGCAAGATTGTGAGTGCTTAGTTCTAAATGCTTACTATGAGCTACCTCTTCAACATTTAAATAACCAAATGAAGCAGCCCGTACCTAAGACATGTTCTCTGTCTTCTATCTTTGTTAGAGAGGTTTAACGTCAGATTAAGTTGGACCTAGATCAAAATGTATGTATTCCAACATTGCTGTTGTTGTTTTAAAGTTTATGGAAACTAAAGAATCCCATTTGGCTCAGAGGGCTATCTAGATGATCCTATTCTCCTACAGTGGAAATCAGTTAAAACTGAATAGTGCAATTTTGGCAAGTTTTGTGTTAGATCTTGTTAGACATTGAATATGCATTTGAATGTTGTCTTTGGTACCTGTTTAGCTAGCCGTTATGAGCCACAACCAGCTTGGAATCATGTAGTTAACTAGCTAGTAAAGTTTATGTTGGAAAACCACTGCATGTCTTTTTTCACTAATGTATGTAAAATAGATTAAGCAAGATTAATTTATGATATCTAATTGAAAAATAAATATTTTACTATGTACCATTACATAATTTAATGTATACACAATGAAAAGGTTTACTGTTGAGTAAACACATTTTGTTTTGCAGAAAACATGCAGTTATTGAAGTCAACATACAAAACATAATTGATGTGCTCAGCCTCTATAGAAGTAATGGTACATTTTTGTAGCCCGAACCCACGACCTAGTCCAGTGTAGGACCTAGGACCAGTACAAAACAAATACGTTAGAGAAAACTACTCTGAATTACCAAATTAGTTAATTAATTCGTTTTTTCCAACTACCTCCTTGCCCCGCCTTTGTCTATATGCATGGTAGTCTTCTTTCTAGAAGCCCTGTGGCCCAAGTAATGCTTCATTTGAAGGACAGTGTTAAGCTTGGTTCGTTTGGATTTTTTTGCTTTGCTGTGTTTTGTCTTCTTACTGGTTCTCACTCCAACACGAGTGTGGGCTTGCACACACACACCCACACACACACACACATGTAGGCACACACAAAAACACTCAGACAGCCAGACAGACAAAAAGAGGCTGTACACAAAACATGTAGATTCATGCAAAAAGATTAAGGTCCAATCCCAATTGCTAATTATCACCCATTGGCCCTAACCCTTAAGAATTAAAAGGAGAAAACGGCTATCTTAACGCCTGGAAATTCTGGTCGATCAGTTCGAGATTTGTATGATAAACCGCAAACAACTTGTGTTTTAGTTAGCCTACAGATTCACATAATGACAAATTAGCGACTTGTCTTACTTTATTAATTTGCGGGAAGATCTTTATGCAAGTTTGATAGGATAGAATACCATTGTGTGTGACAATCAATTTTAAAAAAAAATTACAGTGTGAGACAGAACCCTTCCACAGGTTGCCTCCTTCTTGCTCTGGGTTATGGTAGCTTTCCCTGTTTGGACTCACCAATCTGTATAATCACACTGCCAGAAGCCCATTAATGGGGTGCTTTAATTATTATCATTAATATTAGAATCATGGTGGCCTGGTGGTTAGCACTGTTGCCTCACAGCGAGAAGCTCCTGGGTTCAATCTCCACCTGACCTAAGGGCGTTTCTGTGAAGTTTGCATGTTCTCCCTGTGACCATGTTGATGTTCTCTGTGTTGGCCCTGTGATAGGCCAGCGTGCTGTAACCCGCCTCTTGCCCACTGTCAGCTGGGATAGGCTCCAGCCCCCTTGCGACCCTGCATAGGACAAGCGGTATAGCTAGTGGATAGACATAAATAAGTTATTTAAGCTGAAAAACATTCTGACAGAAAGAAAATGTTGGGCTCTATTAGTTTACATCGGCATCAATCTGCTTAACTTTATCTGTTTCACTCTTTTCACATTACAACATTGTCATGTCGATTAAGGTGTGAAGGTATTGTGCGGTTTATATGAATGTACCAAAATGTAATAAAAACTAAGCAAAAATAATTGCATAAAACACACCCAAGGAAACATGAGTGTTTGGCATTAGATCACTTTGTAGCTCAAACCGTCCTGAGAACTGCTCTGTTTACACCACACTCTCTCCTCATGGTGCTTGATGGTGGTTCTGATTACCACTCTAGAGAGCCAAAGAACCCAGATTTGAGCTGTGATGCCGTTCACTGATCTGTTATTGATAATGTCCCTAGGTTCAAATATCTTGGAATCTCACTTGATGACAAACTGAAAATCAGGGTTAATGTTTTTTTAAGACAGTTTTTTCAACCTTTGTTTATTTATCCAGATTACAATGATGAATACTGTATATATTATTAATAAAGACTAAATCCAATTAATTATGTGAGTGTGACATTGGATTCTTGTATAAACTCTAATTAAAGTTGTTCTCCTCACTGCCCATTCTGTCTCATAATAGGCAAGCTCTTCAGAACATAAATGTGTGTTAAACATAAAGTTGCATAGCCAGTTCTTAGTGTGCAAAGAGTATATCACAGCCACTTTGAAAGACAGTCCAATTTGTCTGAGTTCCCAATTACGATTCATAGCTTTGAGATACAAAGCCAGGGCAAACTATTAGGTAAGATTGAAGGCCCCTGAGAAACGGTAGCTCTGTTTATAAATTATGTAAATAAAAATATAGGATAAATGTAAATTATCCTAAATGTAGTATTATATTATGCTTATGGTTTTTAATTATGGAGGATGGTTGGTATTTTGGTTCCACAAATGCCTGTGTAAGTTAACGGCATTTGTGGTGTTTCATTATGTTATACTATTTATGATTAGTCAGTTTGCTTGTATGTAAGGGCCGAGTTAAAAAGAAATGCATTCCACATTGAAATAACTATATGCCCAATTTGATCTCCTTTCCCTGTGTTGTTAAACACACTTGAAAGACAGACAATTTGTTATGTGTAGTCAGGTGGACTTGTGGGGCTGGTTTGGTTTGTAGCTTTGGCAGCATATCAATGTTTAAACTGCAGAGGGTGAAATGTTGAGCCTCTTTTTTCCTTTCTATCTTTTTGTTCTGTACACATATGAAGGTAGCCAATGGGAAATGATCAGCGTTTCTGTTGTCATTGTCCTGTGACCCTTATTCTGGTAAAAACTGTTGCTTCCTCCCGTTTTCCCTGAACCAGTCTGAACTCGCATCCTATGCTAGCCACCAGCAGCAGTTAAACCATGTTTACAGTGTTTCACTGTGTTTGATGTTTCGCTAAGGTTAAATCAAATCTAAAGTTTATTCTCTTTGAAATTAGTATGTATTGCATTGTTAAAAGAATGAGTATGTGCGTGTGTGCGTGACTCAGACAAAGACAAAGCCGACACAGCACCCAGCCGTGTTTGCAGACTGTCATTATGTCTAGCCTGACCAGCTTGACAGACGGCCCACGCAGACACACCCACTATGTGTGTCTAGGTGATATGGACGCTTACAAGCTCTCTCACTCTCACTCTCTCTCTTTCTCATTTAAATGAAGTGGCTATGTGTCTGTCTATGATTGTGTGCTCCTGCTGGCTAGAATAGCAATGAGCATCTTGTCTCGCCACACCCACCAAAGCCAGATAAAACAGCTGATGGCCGTGTTGGATTTTCATATATTTCAGACAGTCGGGACCACAGGTCAGACGCAGAGGAGGGGGTATGACTTGTAATTGTGTGTGTATGCATAAGTGTAAGCCTCTGTGCTGATATGGGTTGCCCATATCTACTTCTATATGTAAACTGAATTTAATATATACCTATATATAGTATATGTTATATTCATTTTGATATGTTATATTAGAAGTTTGGCCTGTGAGACAGTTAGCACTCTTTACTGCTTCGTCTTGCTTAGGTATCTGTTCTATCACTCATTTGTGTGGTTTCAAAGGGGTTGCTTTTGACCATCTCGGTTTACTTACGGTGTACCATGTCCAAATCCTCCTTGTCCACTTTGTACTTGTCCTGCTACTTCCGTATGTTTAAGGGCTATTTGCTTACAGTACTGCCTCTTTTGGATTAAATTTCTGTCCTGTTCCTAATGTGGGTGCTGCTTTTCTTACTATAGTATCTCGGAAATCAATAAATTTAATTTCTAATCTAATTTTAGTGCACTTAAATTCCTCTGTAAGCCTGGTAAGCGGCAATCCTAAAAAAACAGGCTACTTTGACACTGTGGTGTCCTAGCATAAAAGCTGACTCTTCTTTCCAGCTTTTCAACTTTAGTGATGGGTACATCGTACTCTATCAAAGACCACAGGAGCCGTGGTGGAAGTCCAAACTATAGACACCATAGTTTTAGCATTCCTGGCAACCCTGACTTTTCTATGTTCTCTAGGCCTCTGTTCAGTTCAATCCATGGTTCCTCCACCTGCTTCGAGTTTTTAAGGCTAGAATTGTACCATTTTACAAGACTTTTGACAGGCTTTTCAATCACGGTTGGAATTGGATATGTGAATCCAATTCCAACCATTATCTATGAAGAAAATTCTGTTGCACAATTTTCCCTTAACTACTGATATGCTTCTGGATTCGCTTGGTTTTACTTACATTTTAGCTCATTTAAGGTCTTCATTAAGTTTGCTTTGCAGTCTTTAAATGCACGGAGCAGTTCTCATCAACATTGTCATATCATCCATATATGCTTCAATAGGAGGGAGACGTTATCCTGCTCTTAATCTTTGCCCGCCAACGACCCATTTTGATGCTCAGATTATTACTTCCATAGCCATAGTAAATGCCATGGGTGAGATTGTGCCATTCGGTGGTAAATGTTGATGTAATGTGAACACAATACAATTTCCTGAAGGTATGCCTTAACCAGGTTTGAGATTGCATTTGGTACCTTAAAAAACTCAAATGCAGACCCAAATGCGTTTACAGAGTCCAGGAAAATTATGTGTGGTGGTGTAGGTTCTTAGAGCTAAGGCGGTCAGTCCAATCACTGGACACGTCACATCTGCATTTGCAGAAATGCAATTTCTAATCTAAAGATTAGTTTCCTCCAGGTGTTTAATAAAAAAAAAATATTTTGGAAAAATAAAACCTCTTCTGAATTATCTTTACCCATAGATTTGACCTCAGTCTGCCATTTTATTTGGTCGACTATTTTAGTTCAATTAATTAATCATATTTAGTTGACATAATAGTTTTGTAAATTAAATGCCATAAATGTACCTGCCATTTCAAGTTAACTATACAATAATTATCTATTTTTTAATCAGTGTTTTGTTTTTTTATAATAAAAAAAGATCATCCTTCGTTTAACCAGGCTGTTGATATTTAAATATATTTTTAAAGGAGCCCTGCCCCAGAGGAAAACACCAGCATAAAACATTAAGTCATATGTGAAACAATAACACAAGTAACTCAAACATTAAAACTATATAGTAGTCTAAGTAAAAAAGAAAAATACATGGCCACATATTATTAAGAGCAAATATATATTTCGGTCTCAACTGACAAATTCCAAGACCATGGGTCATAGGCTCATAGAGAAAAGCATGTTTATATTTTAAAAAGCAGGGGGGAACCATGTACAGTAGAAATCTGTTTCATTTGAACAAAGATTGTTCTGTTCAACAATAACTATTTGAATTTTTTTAAACTTATTTTTTTATATAATTGTACGCCATATAAGACCGCGGGGCCTAATTTAGATGATAAAAAATCCTGGGGCTGAGGAGACACGACATGCTCCCCGTTTAACCTAGCCATGTGCTAACCAAGCTACCAGGTTACCACCCCAGCCCCCTCCCCCACAAAAACACACTAGGTTTTCCTAGTTTCTATAAAGAGGGGATGTCTTAGCTCAAAGGTTCCCACACTTGCTGACTAGTTGTGCAACAACTCCAAGTCATTGAAGGGCAGTGTTTGTGTCTTTGTTTGTATGTGCGACTGATCTGTGTGGCCCCCTGCCTTTCTTATGGAAATTGTCACGCAGATTGTGAGCTCCCTCAGCCTAAAAGACACAGCCCTTTGAGCCATGTACTATAACACACACACACACACATCATCACTCATAGTGGGTCCGTTTGAGCATCTACCAGTTCAGCAGGCACACATAGGCACACCTTTCTTTCTCTCTATCTCTGCACAGCACCACACATAAAGCAGGGCTTTCTGTACTGCGCTGAGTAATGCTGAGTCACTGTGGCCCTTAGATAGAAAGAACATCCCCCTTTCCCTGCCTCACTGTCTGCCTGAGTGCTCTGAGCTGTTTTACCGCCAGTGACCTAGACTGGACTTCCTCAGCTGAGGAAGAAGGGATAGACGCCGACCGAGTAGGAAAGCGGAGGGGGAAGTTGACAACGCTTTTCCTTTTTAATGAGAGGGAAAGCGAGAGCAAAATCCTGAGCCACTCAGCAGCTCCATTTGGGATCAAACAATTTTCAGCAGAGCCTGAATTGTCTAGGGACAGAGTGTGGCGAGGCGCTTACTTGAAGAGAGACACAAATAGACACACACACACGCTCACAATATAATTGATAAAAAACTGACCAGCATTGCTCGTTGCAAAGGCAATCACTTTTTCAAACCTTGATATGGATTTTAAATTATATGTCAATTTCTACATAGTAAACTGCAAGTATTTTAGTTTAAATATTTAGTTTTTTTTTAATGAATTTACTACCGTCAAATGGGCGCGGTGCTTGTTTTGAAAACCCCAGTTTATGGCTATTTGCCAGACATAACTAAGGCTGGACAGACAAGAAGGTCCAATGATCATGGGACACTAAGGACGACTTTGGGCTGATGGACAGCCTGGCTGTGAGAGCCAGGCCCGGTCTCATGTCAGCATATTAGGTGGTCATGTCATTATTTCTGGAAAACATGGATACAGAGTAATGTATTTGCCATAGCCGTTCCATGGGAACCCGATCTCTCTCTCCCTTTCTCTCTCCTCCTCCTCTCTCTTTCTCTCTCCTCCTCCTCTCTCCTTTGACTTTCCCCCCCTTTTGTTCATCTCTGACCCATCTGTTGTTCCTAGACAGTCCCAGACTACTGAAGCACTGTGCTCCCCCCACACACTGCCCCCCATTGTTCCCAGCCTTGGTGGGCTGCTCAGCTGTTCGCTCTCTCGCTGTGTGTCTAGACTCCCGGAATGTGTGTGAGTTTTGTGTGGTGGAGCAGCACACACAAGCTGCCTTGCTGGGCATCAGAAAGCAGTAGGTTGGTGCTGGAGCAGTAGAGTCAAAGCTTCTTTCTCCTTCTGTTGACAGGCTAGTGGAATCAGGGTTACTACATTGGGAGGACATTGTTGTACATCTTGTCATCCATTTAGGATTTTAATCGTTAGATAGCAGCAATAAAGACGTTCTATGACGAGAGGATCATGCAGCTGGTTACAGGAACTAACCATCACCAGCACACTAGTTGTGAGACGCAATGTAGTGGTGAGTGTGGAATCTCCTACCATTCTCTTTTGATTTTCATTTTACAAATTTTATCTATTCAGAAAAGCAGAATAAAAACCTACATCCATTTTTCTTTTAGTTTGGTAGCAATGTCTGGGTTGACCGTTGCATATCACATGCTCTTTGGCCTCGGTGCAGTGAATAAAACACAGTGCTTCTTTCTCTATAATCTTCGGTTTGTTCTTTTGTGTTATTTTAGTTCCTGTGTTAGGCACAGATCTTTGTCAGACATTTACCTGGTGTAAATAGGGTCTCTATGTCACATCACCCTTAGTCCGTTTTGGGTGACCAAAATGACTTGTTAAATTGTCTTACAAGTTGTTGTTGTTACAGTCTCTACTCTTTCTCACTCACTCCCTTTCTGTGGTTTTCTCCATCCAATCACTGTTTTTCTCCATTGTAAACATGCACTAAAGTATTTTAAACCCATCATTCATGTCTCTCATAATAGCCTAATTTAGTTCAGTTTTATGATTAATTCTACACGTGTCTGAATATCAAATTTTAGTTCTTGGATTCAGAATCTGCTTTGAGAGTTTGAGTGTTTTTTCGGTAGACCATTGTAGAAAAGTACAGAGCATCAGAAACTCTTAAAGAAGTTGAGAACCTCTTAATTGTTTTTTTACTTATTTTTTACTAGCGAGCTTAATTGTTGGTACAGAAGAAAACTTCTCCTCTATGAAGAAACATAAATGCTGTGCAATATTCAATGTATTTTGTCATCCCGTTTTAACTAATTGGGTGATTTTTTTGAACGCTCCACTGGTTGAGGATAACAGAAAGCTAATATTATGCTCCAGTGCCTCATAATGAGGATTACAAAAAACACTTCAAATCTCCATCTGAGTGTTCTAGACAGGCACAGGAGCCCCATCAATGTTTCCATGGTAGTACTCGGCTTGTCGGATGAGCCCTAGGATCTCTACCGCCATTTTAAGTGTAGTTCCATTGGTCTGAAAATCTGAAATTAAATTGGTGAGATTGACCCTCGGAGGGCTGTGGGAGCGAGTGAACAACAATCTACTGGAACGGTCCACTGTACTCCGAACGTGGACACTGCCTAGTCGCTATTCCCAACTTCCAACCTAAAGGTGTTCCAGTGTATCTGTTTGGGAAAACATGGACGTAGCAAACTGATGTCGGATTCAATGTCTAAACAATCTAAACATTTATTCCGATCCCTTGTAATACAATTTTAGCAAAAAGGGCTACCCTGGTCCATGTGTTTAATTAACTAGGAGCATGGCTAAATTGTTGTCTCCCATCAGAATTGTACTTTTGTCTGCAAAGTCAACAACTTCTAACTGTGTATTTTCCTCCAATCTGGAGGGGTTATTTTATAGCAACAAGAGTGTGCTAGTGAAGCTACATTGCCCTTGCTCTCATTCTGAAACCCCCCTCAAACCTCCTCTCTTCGCTTAACCTCCCTCTCTCTCTTTCCCTCTCACTCACTTCAGCCCAGCTGGAGTTTGTCCAGATCTTGGTGATGGTGGTGGTGATGATGGTGATGGTTGTGGTCATCACCTGCCTGCTCAACCACTACCGCATCTCAGCTCGCTCTCTGCTCTCCCGCCATGACCAGGCACACAGGACACACCTGCCATTGGCCAATGTAAGTTCCACATTTACCGTGATGACCATGCTGCTGCCTGAGAGGGCCAACTCAAAGGCTCTGGTACTGCACATGCTTTTGCTTTCTGATTTGTGCGGAAAAATGGAAGGGGGTTGCATAAGTAGATACAAAGTTAGTGCGTAGATTGTAGCTTTTTTTGTAGAATGTGAACAGACACACATACAGTTATACACATACGCATGACACAAAAATAATGGCACGTCTTGAAGGTTCTTGAAACATGACTGCTAGCTCTATGAATAAGCAGCTGCTGAATCATCTGCTAGTATTGTGTGTGTGTGTGTGTGTGTGTGTGTGTGTGTGTGTGTGTGTGTGTGTGTGTGT
>JAVQJS010000558.1:0-12172 GCA_036024795.1 Galaxias rostratus | reverse complement strand
TGTGTGTGTGTGTGTGTGTGTGTGTGTGTGTACATCAAAAACATACCCAAACCGCGAGAAGCAACATCAGTTGCAATAAGTATTGGAGCTTTACCACTCCGGAATTCTGTAAAAAACACACACACACAAAAAAAAAAATGTATACTTTGCCTCACCACAAAAGGATAGAAAAGTTTGTTAATATGATTTAATTTGACAAAATCAAGACCAAAACACATGTAGAAGGGTATGGAAATAAAAACTTTGCCTTGCACAGCAAATTATTTATTTATTAGAGCTAACAATCCCGTGGGAGAAACCAATATATAAGGCTAACGAAAGAAGGAAAGGGGGGGGTGCCCTCTTGAAAACCCCAATGATATTTCTGCTCTCAGCCCAAATCCATTTTAAAACACTATCTTTTGATGTGCTCATCTTGAAATATGGCTTAATGAATATTATAACATCGTACCCTGTGTATATACAAATGTCAAGTTGTAAAGTTTTACTCACCTAATAGCACCCAATCTCTTTCTGGCTGGCTCTTGTCTCCATGGATACACATTGCTGGCCACCTGGAGAGGAATAGCAACAGCAGGGTTACCACCAGCAACACAGTCAGGGCTGCATCTCAAAAGAAGTCCAGAAAGAAGTTACTATTGCTTCTGCAGTCCGTACGTCTACTGGCTACAATATTTTTAAAAACGTAAAGTTTTTTGTTTAACAGCGTCATTATTGGATGGTTCTGTCTCATCCTCACCCATCTCGTCTCATCCTCTTGGTGAGCTCATCACACCGCTTCTTAGTCTCCACAAAAATTATGGTTTTGTTCTCTTTCTCAGCCATGATTTCCTCCATTAGCTGAAGTAGTCTGAGATAGGGAGAGAGGGAGAGCGAGAGAGAGAGAAATAGAGAGATTTAAATGGACAATCTATGTACAGCATGTGCAGTATACTTTGGTGAGATTATTAAAATGTGTTTTTTTTTAAAACATTTACAGAAATTCCCAAATTGGTTTTAAGAAATAAGATGATTGATCTGTTTTTTTATACATAAAAAGGTTAATTATAATGACTCATACTATGGGTGAATAATCAAGTACATGGAAACTATTAAATATTGAATATACAAAAGACTTACTTGTTGTCTTTCTCGTTTTCCATACAGACGTCCACTATTTGCAAGATGTTGTGGTTGGCACACAGTTCCAGGGCACCAACATTAATCTGGACGTAGTCTCGTAGGAAGTCCTCAGCTAGCTGACGCACTTCTTTAGGCCAAGTTGCGCTCCACATCAGGGTCTGCCTGTCAGGCTATAGGGAGAGCCTAACGTAACTGTTTAGCCTCACCACTAATCAAGCCGTTCTAAATGAGAGCCACGCGGTTTTTAAAATAAGCATTCTGTGTGAGGACTTATAATCAGGCATCAATACAAACAGCAAGGAAAATGAGAATGACATAGGAAGTGTACTATCCTAGCATCTTGAAATGTTTGTCATACCCTTATCTGGTCGACTATCTTGCGTATCTGTGGCTCGAAGCCCATATCCAGCATTCGGTCAGCCTCATCCAGAACCAGGTAAGTGCAACGTCGCAGATTGGTCTTCCCTGACTCCAGGAAGTCAATCAGACGACCAGGGGTTGCAATACAGATCTCAACTCCTTCAAGAATTATAGGGTTAATAACACTCAATATCATTCAGCGTTGTAATGTCTAATTATATCAATGCAAAGTGAAATTTTAGCAAATATATACACAACAATCCTATGAGAATATAATAAGTCAAGCTCAGACTTTGAGCTTCCCAACAAACTCAACTCACCCCTCTCCAGGTCTCGTATCTGTGGTCCTTTGGGCGCTCCACCATAGACACAGGTGCTCTTCAGACGAGAGGACTTGCCGTACTCATATGCCACTTGTTGCACCTGCTGTGCAAGCTCTCTGGTTGGTGCGAGGACTAGACACTGAATGAAAAAGAGAGAAAAGGAGAGAGAGAAAGAATGCTGAATATATATATATGTATATAGATATATATAGATATATATAAACTGAATCGGTAGAAGCAACATGGGTCTCCGCTCAGGTCAGAAAGTCACAGGCATACAAGATATGCAGAATACAGTAACTTTACACTGATACTTACGATGGGGCCGTCTCCTCTCTCCAGGTAGGGCTGATGGTTGATATGGACAATAGCAGGAAGAAGATACTGCCGTAAAGGAATGAATGTAAGGAGAGCAATGTCAAACAAGATGTTGAAATTAACAGCTGAGGTTGTGTCATTTAGGCTGTTCTTCTAGCAAGCTATAAGGACAGTATACATGTTTTTACTGGTTACAATCTGTCCCAAACGTTAAAATAGTCTATAAACATTTCTACAATGTTTCAATAAGCATCCATAGATCTGCAGCTATTGCAAATGTGAACCTTGGTCTTAAATATCTGAACTTATTTTACATTTGCTGTAGACATGTCAATCTCAATTTGCTGGACATCTTCTTGACTTGTGACATGGAGTTGACAGTTGAAATGTATTTTCAATATTGTACCTACAGCAGTTCTTTGGGTTTATAAAGAAAGTAAGAGAAATAAAATAGTTTATATAATTTTGTTCCTTATTTCGGTGAGTGCTAGGTGTGTTGCATGCAACTGCCCTTATCCTGTTATTAATAGTAACTGCATTTGTGTCTGTGATATGACTGCTACAAGATTTGAATGGTCTCCTTACAGCCAGGGTCTTTCCAGAGCCAGTTTGAGCGATTCCCACCATGTCTCTACCACTTAAGGCTAGGGGGAACCCCTGTGCCTGGATGGCTGTTGGTTCCTTGAAGTTCTGGTGCAGTAGAACATCCATTACATACTCTGGTGGATGACACAATACATTTAGACATTAGAAGAAAACAGGATCTATTCTATGCTTCGTGGTATTATATTTAATTTCTTAATACTAAGATGGGCAGTATCATTTAATAAATGTAATACAGATAAATTAGATGAGGAACCTTAACAGTAAAAAAAAAACAACTACATCAATAAAATGTAATGCTCGACACAAGCCAAATAGAGTATATGGAGATTTTTTGTGCTTAATTGTTTCAACTTACGAGGAAAGTTTGCTTGGTGGAAACTAGTGACAGCCTTTGGACAGCCAGAACCCTTAATGGATATCTCTTTCTTCCTGCGAAACTCATCTATGTCATACTGCAAATTATTTAAAAAAAACATAAAAAACACTAATTCATTGGACAACATACAGTCAAGAACATATTTTGTTATTAACAAACACAACTCTGTATATAACAATGTCTGTTTGTGGACCTGGCTCATCCTCTGAAGTTCTGAGTGCTCACTGTAGAAGTTCTTCTCAAACTTAGGCAATTCATCCAAGTTCCACTTCTTCTTGCGGAGACGGTCCCCTGGGTTTCCAAACTTCATAGGGGGAGGTCCGCTTCTGCTACTGCTAGACCCATACCGTGACCTGGAAAGAAGTAGTGAATAACCACCCTGTAGTATGGAAGCCCATAAGGGACTTTATTCAAATGAAAATGTAAACTTCAAAATTCTAATCTGATTCCTCAATGCATTATTACTTATGAAAAATATTCTTATTTTCTATTGGTGTAGGCATAATTTATGTCACAATTAAAATTGTATTTAGTTGTCTAATTTGAAACTGAAAAAGAAATTGCATTTGCCATAGCATTTTCAAAGACTTCTACTTCAGTACTAGAGAATGCATGTATTGCAGAGAATGTCTGTTCCATTTCCGGCACCGACGTGGACGTATCTCCCGCACAAGCCAGCAACCTATGCCATCACTGCAGAGATGAACACTCAGTATTACCAACTCTTGCAAGACAAACGAGCAACCTAACCTTAATAAAATTGACAAAAACAAGTGCAACACTAGCTGTGGGCCACACATCTTACAACATTATTAAACATAGAGGTGTGGACGTTTGTGAAAACTAAACCTTTTCAAGAAGAAATTTCCAGCATTTACAAAGCACTTTCTCAGCTTTGTCCAAAGTGGTACAATACTGGCTTCATATTATCACCCATAGTTTTCAAAGGGTTTATTTATTCAGTATGATTCTGATCATTTTGTGTAAACATGCACATGAAAGTTGAAAATAATGCAGTTATGCCCAATCTATTAACCCACAATAAGCATTCCGCTAATAATTAGAGGGAGATTCTAATAAATATACTTTTTTAAATAAATTTCAAAACATAGAACTTGCAGCACAAAAAAATAAAACTAAGGACTTGCCAAATAGCAGCTCCAACAACGAGCTGGTAAAACTTTGATTAATGAGATTAATGTGAGATTAATGTAAGATTAATGACGCAAGTCACTAAGGGAAGTGACATCATAACTAAACAAGGCCTTGATGAGACAACTGACAGATTGCATTTGAATGGCCATGTTGTTGAACAGAGCGCGAAGTGATGTAAATGCAATAGATTCGTAGCGCAGATTCACATATTGCATTTGAATATTGTCCAAAGCACGTCGTAGTACTGAAGATTAAGTCTCTGAAGATGTAATGGCAAGCGAGATCCCTTTTTCATTTTAAAAATGTTAGACAACTGCATTTAATTGTGACAAATAATGCTTGCACAAATTAAAAATGGGTATACACTTTTTATAATGCATTTTCAAGTTTGAATAAACATTTCAATATTGTCCGCAGTATGGCAGGGTAGGGCTTTTAAAATGTAACGGCAAATAGCTTTTGCATTTGAATTTTACTATAGACACAGAATGCTCATCGGAGCCTTTGATAACGCAAATGTATTGCATTTCATTTACATTTGCTTAAAATAACACTATGGAAAGTGAAAATGCTATTGTGGAATTAATTTGCAATTTCAATTTTACATCTTCATTTGAATAAAGTAATTTATGGGCTTCCATACAGTATATTGATTACTCAAATTTTCACGACTTTATCAAATTACACTTTAAGGCAATAAATGACAAAGCACTCAAATTCAGGTTGAATTTAATGATAAATCTATAGAGATAAGGATAGTAGCAAAACAGTAAAACTTACTTAATGTGTTAATGTCATTATTTATCACGCAACATTAGTAAAACTTGACATTCTCTTTGGGAAAAATACTTACCTTGCTTTCATCGACAAAATCTCAATTTTTTTTAGATATGCTATAATAATTCATGACATTTATATAGCGCTTTTCCTAATGCACAAAGACGCTTGTACGCTATATCATTATACTCGATGTTGTCATTTCAGTATTTACAGCACTGCAGATTTTTTTTACTGTTTTTAGTAAAAACGGAAGAAGAGCAAGAGTTGACTGCATTGGGTCAACATGCGTCTTAAAATGCACTTGAAAGTAAAGCAAATATAAAAGTATAAGCAAAAATAGGCAGATGCAAGTTAAGTTCCATATTTTGACGAACTCGGGTTACAACAAAATTGAATTTGAGCTTACCCTCTGTCTCTGCCACGGTCCCTGTCTCGATCTCCGTATGAACTTCCTCTCATGATGTTCGCATACGTTTTTTTGTGTGCAGGATCGAGTTGCAATCTATCACAGTTTCCAAACAATATTTTCTCAGATATCTGCAATATACTCACTAGATGGCTACAGGTCAAAAAAAAGTAAAAACACTGCAACAACACGTCGTCAACTTACTAGGCAAAATGTCCGATTAACTCTTCCACGTTCCTCCCTTTATTTAAACGTTAACGTTACTTCAATTCAACGCAACGTCCAGTTAGTTCAATGTATTCTACACGCAAAAAACTGCGTAGATCAATGGAGAATCTCATTCTTGTTTATGCACTAACGTTTGTGCTCTGCTGGTGGCAGTAGAGAGAAAGAAATGTTACTTTCCAGGAGAGGAAGACAGGCGTTCCGTTCCAGGAAATGCAGGCTGAAATTTCAAATGTATCTATTGCCAATGTAGATAACCCATTAGTTTTTGTTTTCATGCTGAGTAGTTATGACATGTTAGTGAGCTGAAATTGTCCTCAAAAGAGATGCCTCTATTATTACAAAATAGGCGAATTGATCGGCCCAGCTCAACATTGGAATTGTTCGGGAAAAATCCCTATTTACAGGTTGGTAACTCTGATATAAGGCCATTAGCATTAGCTTGCTTCCAGGTTGTCCTTGTTACTTGTGCTTTTAGCGGGGCATATAAGCTATATTTATTAAGTGCATTTTGCCATATAGGAAAATGCCAGGGCATTTCATTGCAAGGAGCACGTAGATGTCGACCCAAAGTGCCTCCTTTATGTGCAGCAAAGAGAGTTTGCAGCAACAACCCCAGCAGACAGTAAGTATTTCAAGTGACAGTTATATGTTGCCATGAAACGCCCTGTTAAATTAAACCATATCTCCCTCAGATTCTGTAGCTGTCCTCGGATCTGATGATGCAACCACTTGCCACCTTGTGCTAGTGCGACACACAGGTACTTGATACTCAGTTTTTCATGCACACAGCACTAGAAATCACACGTTTTGCAACCTCAAACCTAAAGGGAAAGTATATTTGATAAGGTTGCTATCACAGCTTTTCTAAAGCATACTCTACCAATAACTATTTAGAAGGCAACATAGTTCCAACTATGTGCGTAATCATTTTTTTAGGGAGTGGTGCTGTTTGCCTTGCACACTGTGATGGATCCAGCACATGGAGTGAGGTCCCACTCATTGTGAAAGCTGTCACATCTCTCAGTAACCCCGCAAAGGAGGGCAGGTTAGACACACACACACACACACTCACTCACTCACACACACACACACACACACACACACACACACACAGACTGAACGACAGGTGGCAGTTGCCGATAGTGTGATCATTAATTATGAAACCAGTAGAGAGTACGAAAAGGTTACACATTCGGCCCTCGTTGTTGATCCACATTACTTCCTGTCTCTAGACTAGAACTTCATCTGTTTGGAGGATTTGATGATGAGTCCAAAACGTCTCATAAACTCAGCCTTAGCCTACTTGGTACGTATAGTATGACCTTTTTATGTGTGAAACATAATTTGTTTTTGTCTATGAACAATAACCTATTTTGGTGATTCCGGCAGCGGCCTTTCATAAACAGAAAGAGGATATTCATCTAGAAACCTGCTGCATCACAGGTAAAGGTTTCTGCCTATTAGAAAGTCATCTAATCGAATGCCTTATTAGAAGACAGCAAAAGCACATGGAAGATAATGAATTTACACTGAACTAATCCTTGAAAATTTCATATGTGGCTTGCTCTTCCTCTGTAGAAATGAACGACACTCTTGTAGATGGTACTCACAGGCCTGTCGTGTATGGAATAGGTATGCCGTGTTACCATCACTGTCTTACCAGCCCTTGGCATCGTAATTTTGTAGTCAGAGCCTAATGTTGTCTTTTTGTAATTTTTCTATCTGTTTCTAGGTGTAAATGTTAAAACAGGGGAGGTGTTCCCATCCACATTTCACCATAAGGGGCCAGCTGAGGAGCTGCGCTCAGCACGGACATTCACTGGTGGACAGGTAATATACCAGAGCCCACAGTCACAAAGCGTTTTATCTCACCACAAAGAGCATTCCTAAGTAGCCCTAAAGGTTCCTGATTAAGACTTTAAACTGAAGAAAATGTACTTTCGTCCAAATAATAATTTTTCTAAAAGTTTGTAAATCTTCTGTTAATGTGGCAATGTATTCAAGGTCTAATTGTATTAATAAAATAGCATATGCCAACAGATGGCAGACATTTATGACTCCAGCAAAGGGCTTGTGAAAATAGGCCCCTGCAAGTGGTCTCCGAACCTGGACATTGCCTTTTGGCTGTCACAAAATGATGACACAATCCTAAAGGTACACAGTAAGCAGCAAATATAGAAAGCCTTATCTTCTTAGTAAAAAACATTATCTGTGATACTTTATTCCCTTTGTCATATGTATTGAACAGATATGCACAAAGATAAGCACAAAACTGTTTCTCTTTCTTTCTCTCTGACTAGTACCTGTCCACATCCCCTTTGGCTGAGCCGCCACATTTTGTCCAACACATCAAGTCCACCATTCAATTCCTTCTGCAGCACCCCAGTCCAGAAAGCGTGTTTCCAGGAGGCCAGCCTCAGCTGTACCGTAGAACGGAACAGGGCGAATGGGAGAGAGCTCCCTCGCCATAGATTTTTGTCCTCCACACACCTTACATGAACATAGCTGGAAGCTCTCCGGCTCCTTAACCAATGGAAGACACTGTGAGCGTCCAATCCATGTGCCAATATGGCGGTTTGTTTGTTTGTTTTTGTTCATTATTGCTTTTCATGGGGATAGCTCGACGGAATGCTTGGCTGAATGGAATTGTTGCATGTATTGACTGTCTCAGAAGAATGCCTCTCCTTACTAAACTGGCTGGCCCAAGTAAAGGGAGAGAAAGGCCAACAAATTATTGTGTCTATTGTTTTGATTTTGTTTTTTTTGTTTTTTTACTCGTTCGAGTGCAATGATACACTCTTGGCCTGCTGGATTGCGCAATTTGTATACCAATGTAAATGTTAATATCTAGTGTTGTCCAATGTCCTGTATTAGTCTGCTTAATACCTTATGTTGCTCTATGTTTTCTTAGTTGACAAGAGAAGGTACAAAACTGCTATCTTACTCTGACAAGAAGACACAATTCATTCTAGAATCCTCAAAACACTGAAACAGGATAACAATGCACAATGTTTGTAGAGCTGGTAAAATAAACAATTATTTTATCTATAGCAATCTGGCAAGATGATTTGATAAGGTCATGTGACCAAGAAAGTACTTTACTCCCCATTTTGAAAGGAATTTTGCTGGATAGTGTTAATCCTCTTTTACTTTCAGACTTGTGCTGGAATTAAAATGTATATATCACAGTGTTGAATATGTTTAGGTATATGATTGTGCAATGAAAAGATAAATTCTTTTTCGTTCAATTTTGCTGATGAAACAAATTCAGAACAGTAAGATATTTGGCTTAAATGGACTTCCATAGTTCAATTTGTTTGAATACATTGGAGATATGTATGGTGAAATAGTCTAATTGTTATTAAATTTGCCAAATCCAGAGGCTAAATCTTCTCTGTTTTTTTTTAAATATGCATTAGAGTAGCAGATCCGTTCTCAGGGCCACAGGCTGAGTTATATGCATTTGGTAAAACTGTTAGTCTAAATTTTTTAAGTGTATAGTTTAATCAATTTTTTGGGTTCCATTTACTTAATATTGAGTTCCGCTTGTAATCATTATTAACCTAATTGATTGGAATCATAGGCCCATAACAGTAACAAATACAGTCTCCCGGGCTACTCCACCCGCATTTACTGAGCGTTGTGTGGTCTTACGTCATGGGGGGCGTACCCAATTTACGTAGAATTCTTTCCCAAAAAAAGAAAAAGTGCATTTTACGCACGCGCCCCACCGGTGTAGTGACGTTACCATGAAACTGAAAGACTACATTTATCTCTTATACCCTGCCTGCTAACATCGAAATATATATACAATTACGTACAATAACAGTACGTTATGTACATGTTTCAGTGTTTCAAAGGCTTCTCAGTTGGTCTTGGCTTGTCATTTGGATATATTGCAGATTACGCATAACGTCTCGGTAATTTTTGCCTTTGGTGGACGGTGAAGGACAATCTGTCTATGTGGGACAAACATATTTGATATAGTAATCGGGCTACATTGAGACACATTCTTCCCAAAATATGAAAAATGCCGTTTTGAAACACATTAAACGCTTTCCATGGGTTACCAATGTAACCCTTTACGGTTGTCTGTTCGCCGGTGGGGATTTCGTTCATCAATATTTTTCGCGTAATGGAGAGATTGACTGGAGGCAGACCAGAAACGTTGCTTTAGTTGCTTTTAGTTTCCATGGCAACTTCAATTTTTTTTGGATGCGGTTTTTGGAACGAAGATTTCCTGGGAATACTGTTGGTATGGTGCTGCCTAAACTTTTTCTGGACCAAACCACCGCCGCACCTCTCGCCACCACTGTATTCTACACAGGTTAGAGTGACTGAACTATTGGTCTTTTATGACCGCAGTAGGCCGTTATTATTGTGTTGGTATCAGTTTATTGGTCTGTGTGAAATGAAAGAGATGGGTCTAAAAAAAATAATAGATAATCATAAACCTAAATCTAAAATATTGGTAGACAAAATGTACTTCCAATTCATAACAACAAAAAACATCTCTTGGTGTTTTTGCCAATAGGGGTTAGTTTTTTGGAGGGAAAAACTGATATTCTGGAGGACTGGAAAGAAAAATTCTGGAATACATACAAGGTAAGTTTGGAGAAACTGCAAGCCCCCATGTTAGGTTTAACTGAACACTGCAAACACCAATCAGAATACACAGAACATCGATTTCACATAGTGATCATATCAAGTAGCAATTATCCCTGTTGGCTGTAGCGTAATTATTCAAATTAAAAGCTTACGAGTTACTATTTATGGGAATGGAATTTAAAGGAATTTTGTATTTGTATAGTTACACTTCTTACAAAGTAATATACCACACACCATAGACTAATGTTATTATAACTTCAGTAAGTAAGATTATGACATATAGTTGCTAAACAACTTTTTTATTTTACCACACGCATAACACATATGTTTCTATTCTTGTTTCAGACTGGACTGATGTTTTGGCCATTCATGCAGGTAAGTAATCCAGGCTCTGCAAAATGGTACCTCAACAAGTGGAATGTAACATTCCTCTCTGTCTCTAAACTGTAACACACTCTCTTTAGTGATTAGTCTGAGTGTATTCTGCCTTTTGTGTGGTTATTGCTCAAACTCTCTGACCTTTCACCCATCAATCTTATCAATTTCCTAGTTTTTGAACTTTGCCCTGGTGCCTCTTTATCTGCGCACTGCGTTCACTGGATGTTGCGCCTTCATTTGGGCTACTTTCCTCTGCTTCTCGCGGCAAAGTGGAGATGGAACAGCGGCAGCTGCAATTGTATGGATGTTTACACCTAAAGTGGCCATTGTAGCCAAGGACAGAGTGGGAACTAAGGATGAGCAAAGAGACACAACACCTAATCAAGAATATGAGCTGCAGAATACTAACAATATTAAAAACAGTGTCACAACAACAGAAAATGGGCCCAGAGTTGATCATTCTTGCGCAGAGCAGGGGACAGGAGGTGGTTGCTCCTAAGGAACTGGCACAAATAGTCAAATCTAAGCAGGTATAGGTACTTCTAGTAGTAACTCTGACAAATGTGTAGTAATAGAGCATAAACCTAATCAGATAAAGAATAACAGAAAATCAATTACTGGAATTAAACGTCTAATATTTTTGGGGATTTATCTTTGACATCATTTATCAAAATATGAAGGTATTTTATATGTATTTATCTGCATACTTGTACATGTACAGTATACTGGAAATACAGGGTATCCTTAATGGTACAGTTAGAGGTTCTATTTATGTGAAATGGTTTGCAATTAAATTGATTTGCAACTAAAGGTGCTGCAACTAGTGAATGGATCTTAAAACATCTGTAAATATATCACCGGATTTTCTTTTTCTTTTCCCTCTCCTGCCTCATTTAGGCTATTCTTGATTAGTCAGGTTGTGCAATATTTCAAGAAATCAAGTTGTCTGGCCAAAGATCAGTTTACACGTGTGTGGCTGATTCATGTGAAAAAGACCAGGCACACACTAAGTGCCAATCATCAAAATGAATCAAGCTCATTAGAGATCTGTAGAACTGAATAGATACCACAGTGGTATGACAACAAAGTCCCTGTTAAAGGTACAGTTGTATGGAGTGTCTCTAAAGTTGTGAGGTTTATTCAGCTATAACTTTTCATTGTTTAATTTTTTCTATTTCTGAGCTAACACGCCACGCCAGTACTTAGTAAGTTATTTCCTTCACATCCAATGTAGAAACAATGTGCGCTATTGATCTGAGCTTTAGTGTTTTCCTTTGACTATATCCAATTGACATGATTTGTGTTGTGCAATTCATATGAAAAAGGCATGCATAGCTGTTAGAAACTGTTTTGGATGTTATACGGTCTTTATATCATACATGTGAGTACACTGTTTTAGTTTCTTCATATTTATAAATATCTTTCTATATTTATATTTTTAGGTATATTTATTATCTTCATTAGAAATGTAATACAATTTTTTTTGACTGTGTTCAAAATGTGTATTGGCTG
>JAVQJS010000538.1:0-10240 GCA_036024795.1 Galaxias rostratus | reverse complement strand
TGTGTCTATTGGTGTTTTTGGTTGGGTATTTGAGTCCTGTCTTTTGTGTTTGTCCTGGTCTGTTCATTGTCGTATGCTGTGTGTTCCTTTTGTTCCTGTTTTTTGTCAATAAAAGCCCTCTTTTTCAAGATGTAACTGTGTTTTGGTCTATGTTTCAGCCAGATTGTGACACACTCTCTCTTTCTCGCTCTCTGAACATGCTCTCTGGCAATAGCACTGTGTGTGTAAGAAAAATTAAAAGGGAAGAAGACGTAGGAATATACGCAGACCACAAATGAAGTCGGACGCAGCTCTGTGAAGTAACATGTTGTAAACATAAAGTTACAAAGCCTAGGGAGATGGGCCAACCACACAAACAGCTCCTCCTTTGTCAGGTCCACACACACCATTTTTGCCAGATTTTTGTACACACACAGCATTGAATCACAGGCTAAAAGGAGAGTTTAGACCCTTTCACCATGCTGCACCCATTCAGTGAGTCATTCTACTGTACGATCAAACGAGGTGAAGTTGATTTGTCTGGCTTAGCGAACCTGAAGGGCAGAGTTTGAACTTTTGAGTGGATTTAATTAGCTCCATCTTGTTAGATAAGAGAAATTGAACGAACTTTAAGTACTTGAATTGGTTTGAAGCAGGTTTTTGACCCCCATATATTTGGTTCAGTAACTCTGTCACTCCACGAGGGGAACAAAAGCTCTTAAAGCGAGTTTTGGCATCACACGTGCACTAAAGTGATCTAAACATAGGAGAGAGTGCATCATTGTGGCGGTGTGAGGGTGCATTGATATGGCTGTCCATCACGTTATCAGTGTAGAGGTTTGTGTGTGTGTGTGTGTGTGTATGTGGGTGTGTGAGTTCAGGCGCTACAGAATACACATTGAATAATGCAGTGTAACGGGATGGCTCAGGAGTGGGCAAAACTGGAAGAGGAGGGAAGCTGTCTATTGTTTCAGTTAATGACTAGCTTAATACTCATGCAACCCTGGCACTTCCATCAACCTGGTGTGAGTGCGTGTATGTGTGTGTGTGTGTGTTAGTTTGTGCATGTGTGTGTTTTAGTTGGTGAATGAGTGTGTGTGTGCACGTCACCACGTCTCTGGGCTTTGTTTGAAGTGCATTCTGGGTAAGAAAAAAATAAAATGAGCATGCATCTAATCCCCCCTTCAATACACACCAGGAGCTGGCATCATACTGTGACCGCCCACCATTCTGCACCCCCCAAGCGCGCCTCCTGTCCGAGGTTTCGTCCGACAAGCACCATCGGAGACCGAGCACTGCAATTAATATCCGGGCACCTCTGCACCCTGCTAATTAAGCTTTCATACCAGCCCCAGCTCCCAGTAATTACGGCAGGAGCTTCTTCAGTTCCACTGCTTCGCAGTAAACACTCTTTATTTACCAATGATGCTCTCCGAGTGCTACAGCTATATGCAGACCTAGAGCCGCCGAGGAAAGAAAAGGCATAGATGAGAGAGCTGAAATTGAAAGGGGGCCTTAATCTGCATCAGGGTAAAAGGACACAAGCACACAACCATCTGTGTGTATGCTGTTCACCCATTTTGTCAGGAGAGCCATTTTTCTCGTCTCCACAAAACAAGAATCCACTCACTGCCAAGCTCCTTCAACGCACACATACGTGCAACCACTGACACACACAGCACATACACCAAACACACACACACACACACACACACACTAAGCTGCAAAATCCTCCTCAACATACTGCGAGGAGGAAATATTAATATCCCTCATAAAATATTTATGGCATCTCAGATAAACCTTTACGAGGGAGCATGCCATTACATAACCAGTATAATGTCCTGTCTTTCATACCTTTATGCTCCCAGTATCCACTTTAAAATAAACATTTCTCTGTAGACAAATAGAGAAATACTACAGTAATTATGCTGTCATTACAGGCTTTCCTTTGGATGGAAAGCTTTGAGGTTCTTGTGTGGGCTGCTGAGGCCTTGTAGTACATGGAAGCAGTGAACATCGCGTGCTTCACAAGGCTAAAGATAAGCGATACCACTGAGGGAAATAGGGTGGGATGTCGCAGTCAGAGGGAGCGAGGAAGGTGATGAAAACGAAAATGGTGAAGCAGATGATGATAATTACGATATCATTTTGTTGTGGTTAATGGTGATAATGATGAGAAAGCTGGAAAATTATGAGGGAAATGACGAAGAACTAGTTTGGAAAGGAGAAAAAATGGCGGCGGGAAACGTTTGCCAAAAAAGATACACATGTCCATAGGAAACTTTAATTATATAGCTATATAATTAAATCACAATAAACATAGCAGTAGACAATCCGAGACAAAGGCCATGATGCTAAAATGAAACTGGCATTTTATTTATACTAGCATATTAGTTTCACATTCCACGCACGCGTCTTATTTTGTACGCAATGAATGTGAGGGGCAATACAATAAGAAAAGAAACATGCTGTCCTGGTCTGGACTACAATTTGTACAGCATCAGTAGGATGTCTCTCATGACTCTCCTCTCTGGGATACAATGTGACGCCGCACAGATCGGCAGACCTGCAGTCGGAAATACTTAACCCCGTTGAACCGTTTGGAATGGATTAGGGATGTTCGGCGCTGATCTAAGATCGGTAGCTCTCAGCAAACCACGCAGGATCTCGCGTAGTTTGTAGTTTTTTCCCCGGTATCTACCTCCACCCTCTTTTTTCGTTCATCCCTCTCGCTCGCTCTCGCTCTCTGCTTCTACGCTGTATCTCCCCTTCCCTGTGCGTTTACGCGATCTCCTCCAGAAACCCTAGCAAGCCAGTCAGCGAAACAAGAGGCGATACTCCTCTGCACAACATGGCTACAATTGTAACTTCAACTCGATTTACGGACGAATATCAACTGTACGAGGAGCTCGGAAAGTAAGCAACTGCATCGACCTATGTAATTACATTCGCTCACTGTATACCTGTTTTTCTTGCCGCTCTGATGAGGCTTTGCCTCTTATTGTGCGCGTGTCTAGTTCAATGTTGACACTGTCAAAAAGGAAAGGGTTCGTGCCCTCTTGCCGAAATGAAACGCCACAAGAGGTGATCTATTGTTTGAATTGTTTTACCCAAGTTTTACTATCAATCGATTATATTTAATCGGTAATCCATTTGGAACTATGAAAAAACATGCTTGTGTTTTGAACTACAATGCCTCTCACTGTGTAATTTATACAATCGACATCCGCTATGGGCGATGTGGTGGTAATTTACACACCTTTACGAAAGTAAATTCCTGTTTGCTTTTATGTTAATTCAACTTGTCATCTGTAGTCGTTCATATGATCAACGGGAAATTAATTGTGCATGCCTTTATGTAATGTTCTTTTAAAGAATATCAACATCTTGTATCTTAGGTACGTGTAACATTCTGTGTATTATTGAACAATTACACAACAGCTGCGTAGATATCGTGCTGCCGTTGTAATTTTAAGTTGTAAAATAGTTTTTAAGCATTTCGTAGCCTATGGGTTGAAAGCTTTAAGCAGTGCAAAAGAAAGATGCACTATGCAGTGAGCGCTGCATTTGTCTTCTCTGACATTTTGTTACGTGTTGGAAACTCTTGTAATGCCCTTTCCTGTCACACACTCGCAAGCACATGTTTAATTTTCATCCTGACACAACCTATCACTTCAATAGTTTTCTTGTTTACGACATGGTCACATGCAGACGTTTAGGATAAAAAAACGACATGATTTTCAGTATTCTATTAGTATATACTATTTAGTATATATATATGTGTCATAGCAGGTAAATGGAGGTTATGAATGGGTTTATGAGTGTGCATCACTTTGCTTATTCGTCCTTTGGCCTTTTTGTCTGTCCATCCAGAGGGGCATTCTCGGTTGTTCGGCGATGTGTCAAGAAGTCAAATGGGCAGGAATTTGCTGCTAAGATTATCAACACAAAAAAACTCTCTGCGAGAGGTAAGGTAACCTAATTCCTTTGACAGCACCACTCGCACACCTTTGCCCCATAAACTTGTTTTGATTTGACATAAACCCAGCGTTCATTTCACCTTCACTTGCCTTTGGAGGGACGTGTTTTCATTTGACACTTTGGAGCTGCTTGTATCAGATTGCAGTGAAATTGTCTTGCGTAAACACACACACACACAAACCAATCATAGCCGATGCCCTTTGTGCGAGTGAATGGTGTTCGGGGGCTCCCCGGTCTTCAAAGGAGCACCAGGTGTAATGAAGGACCCCTCCTTTAAGACGGCCGACAAGATGCTGTCTGGCGCATTGGAAAGCCTGTCTCCCGCAAGTTCCACGGCAATAACTCAGCCCGTACTTTGTGTGTGTGTGTGTGTTTGTGTGTGTGCCTGTGTGTGTGTGTCTATGTCGTTCTGTGTGTGTCTTGGTGTGTGCCTGTGTGTGTGTGTGTCTATGTCGTTCTATTTGTGTCTTTGTGTGTGCTTGTGTGTGTGTGCGTCTATTTCGTTCTGTGTGTGTTTGTGTGTGTACCTGTGTGTGGGTGTGTCTATGTCGTTCTGTGTGTTTCTTTGTATGTGTCTGTGTTTGTCTTTGTGTGTCTCTGTCTTTGTGTGTGTCAATGTCATTTTGTGTGTTATCTTTGTGTGCATGTCTGCGTGCCGGTGTCTGTTTGTGTGTGGGCCCTTTCTCTGTGTGTGTGTGTGTGTGTGTGTGTGTGTGTGTGTGTGTGTGTGTGTGTGTGTGTGTGTGTTTGTGTGTGTGTGTGTGTAAGTAAGTGTGTTGTGTGTGTTGTGTATGTGAGTTTGTACGTGTGTGTATGTGTGTGTCATGCCGTGGGTTATCTTTGCGTGTCTCTCTGTCTTTCTGTTTGTGGGCTTTTGTGTGTGTGTGTAGGTGGTTGGGTTCACTCTAGTGAACGCTGCCAGAACTATATCTGCCATTTTGCTTTACAGTCAATACAGCAGCATGCTGCAAGTTAAGGACATTACCCTGAACTCCCCTAACCCATTAAGTGGCTTTTAAGGAGGCTGTTTTGTGTGGCTTCACCTTCCTGGACTCTGCCTTATTGGGTTAATGGCTGGAATAATGTGTTACATAAGGCTTGGATGAAAAGTCAGGAGGAGGCCCGGTGCCTTGCATGATAAATGTGTAAGGTTTGGAATAACTTTTTGAAATCTCCTTCTCGAGAAGGGTCTTTGATAGCAACACGTGCACAGACACACAGACACACACACAGACAACTTGACAACCAGACTACCGGACATCGAGACAACCAGACACACAGACCCCCAGATACACAAACAGGCAGACACGCAGCTACACAGATACACACAGACACACACATGCAGTCTACCTGAAAGGTAGCCCAGGTGGTAGCTCCATTCAGAGAGCTATCCACGTGGTTAGTCAGTCTGTCGGTCAGTCAGTTGTTTAGGAAGCCAATCAGTTTGTCAGTCACTGAGACGTAGTGCCACTTTGTCGGCTCCTCGGGGGTGTGAGAAACATGCAAGTGCCTGTGAGAGATCTGTCAATGTGTGCTTGTGTGTGTGAGAGAAAGGAAAAAAGAGCAATGTGGAAGAAATTTGTGAGAGAGCGCCCACAGTACCCACATTGTTGCCCGTGTGTGTTTGTGTGTGTGTGTGTGTGTGTGTTTCTGTCAGACAGGCGAGGGAAAACAGAGGTTGTGTCTCTTCCTCTCTCTCTCCCTCTCCCTCTCCCTCTCTCACCCGTGTGTCTTGTTGTCTTCTGTTCTTTTCTCCCTCTTTGTTGTCTTCATTTTGTGTTTCTTCCATTCTTCTGTTCCTGATGCTCAATGTCCTGTGAACAAAGCCTTGATTTAAGGTGGGATCTTATAAAGGGGCCCCTTTACCACTTAGTGATTGTGTGTGCATGTGTGTGCGTGTTTGTGTGTGTGTGTGTGTGTGGGTGTGTGCGTGTGCGTCTTGTTGTGTTGGCAGGGGTTTGGTGTCGCTAGTAACCCAGCAACAGGGGTTTTTGGATTGTTCATCACATGGCCTGGCAGGGAATGAGAAGACTCAGCTTCTTCCTCTCCCTGTCTGGGTGCTGTTCTCCCTGGCCCACTGTGAAACACACACCGACACACAACCACCACACTGAAATTCACAGGTGTATGGTGTGAGACCCAAACCATAGATTATTTTTGTCACACGCACACACGCATGTAGTCGTATGCCCCCTACCTACAGAAACACACGGAACACAATATTACACACACACAAACAAGAAAGTAAACGATAAACACACATGCAAATACAATCACTCCCACACTCACACACAGCCCCCCCCCCCCTTCACACACACACGCACACACATACACACACACACAGCATTCTACCCCCCTGCCCGCCCCCGTGTGTGAACTGATAGACAGTCTCCCCGAGTCTTCAGGGACTGGTGGCCCTAATCACAGCTGAAGAGCCTGGCGACAGGCTATGCTAATGTGAAACACCCAGACATGAAGCCGTCACTGGTGTGTTTGTGTAAGTGTTTGTGTGTGTGTGTGTCTTTGTGTGTTCCACGGGGATGTGGGGGGGGGGAGCTTGTGAGGCAGAGGGGCGGGAGCTTGGGACGGTGACGGGGCAGAAGGGATGACGAGGATGACGACGAGGAGGCTGAGCTGATGCCGTGCCGATGTGGTGTGTGCAAGATTATTCCCCCTGATCCCTCCCTCCCCGAGGCCAACACACACATCTGTCCACCAAAATAGACTGCAAAGGAGGCATGCACATGTGTATGGATGAGGTAATACATTAAACAGACACACAGCATTTGGATTTGCTTGATTTAGTTTTGTGTGTGTGTGTGTGTGTGTGTGTGTGTGTGTGTGTGTGTGTCACACCTATTCCACCACGGCTGTTCCAGGGCTGGTTTGGAGCCAGTGCCTAATCTCAAACCAGTTATTTGTGTTTCGACAGAACCGTCTCTTTTTATGGTCTAGAACCGACCACCGCGTACACCAGGTTGTGGGCTTGAAGTTTGTGAAAAACCAGACCGACTAAAATTTTGTTCAGGTTACATCGGGGCGATAAATGATCCTTTGCTAGCCAACAGTTTTTAAACAAGTTTTAGACATACTGTGGTAAGCTGTCACAATGAGAAATGATAGATCCAATCCTTGTCAAAGCTCCAGTGGCAGGATCTGACAACTGGACTCATGATCACATACTTCTCTTGTTAGTCACTGCTCATCTGCTTCCCCACACCAGTCTACACTGCACTAAGTATAAGCAAGAACTGTCAACCACAACTTTAATAAAGAGCAAACATTTTTGAAATAATATATGTATGATTGTTAATTTAAAAATATTAAAGATATAATAGCCTTGGCTCTAGCTAATGACCGTGAGATCTGAGAATCTAAAGAAGTGTATTTATATTTTTATATACAGCTGACAAAAAGTGACACTGGCACGGGCCACGCTGTGGCAAAAGTAAAACTATTTCTAACCTGAGCGCGCTTGGCAAAAAAATTGGGGGGCGCTCCTCTCAAAAAGATGCATAGCGCAGCGCTTTGAAACAGGAGCATGCCAGGCACATCTTTAAACGAATAAAGAACAAGGCAGATGAGAAAACACGTTCGGTATATGCACAGCTCCAGTCGCCTACTGTTGTTGTTGTTGTTGTCGCTTGCAATTGGTCGTCAGCGTTTCTCTGGGAAAGTGCAGCCAAACACACGTGGCGTAACGCCGTGGCTCTCTAGCCCTTATAAAAGCGGCGCCAGCGCCAGCCCAGGGCAGAAGCTGGGTCTGCGTTGAGGGAAAGACGGTACGTGTGGCATGTGTGCCTGTGCGTGCGAGTGTGCGCATCTTAACGCCTGTCCTAATACCGAACACACTCACACACGCCTTTTCTACAACAGTGCATACATAAGCCACGGGCTCTGTTTGTAAATGTTGACATATCGAGTTGATAATCCAGAGCTCTGTTGGCTCAAGGTAGGTGCTGTGTAGTCTCAACACAGCCTGTGTAATGTCCTCCGATGGGGCCGTCTGCTTCACTACAACGGGAAAGTAGATCAGATAGAACCATGTTTCACAGCAAAGTCTCTTTAGATGTCGAATAGTCATTTGAATCAAGACATTAAAAATATCTACTTATATGTAAATTCTCACATTGATTACAGAAAAGATGGCTAAACTAAATCAGTCCCAGTTATAGCAATACTATGACTTAGGTGAGCAGTTTTTTCCTGGTTTATACAGTAGGGTTGTGGTGAACTTATGTGACCGTTTGTTTTTCTCTTGGCCTGACCATGGTTGCCCTCTCTCCGTCTCCCACGCCCCGACAGACAGCCACCCTGCAGGCGGTGCTCTGAGACCAGGTGTCTTGGTAAGAGAGCTCAGGTCTGTCAGGGAAACGGGGGTGTCATCACAAAGGCGTGTGTTTGTGTAGGGACTTATGACAATCACTTTATCCAGCTAGTTGTGTGAGTGTGTTTGTGCGTGTTGTTGTGTGTGTGTGTTATAATTCCACCTTTGCAGCCGTGGCCTTTTCAAAATGTGTTCTGTCACTGTGTGTTTGCCCTGTGCTTCAGGGACTACAGGAGACTGGTTAGTGTGTGTGTGTGTGTGAGAGTGTGTGTGTGTGTGTGTGTGTGTGTGTGTGTGTGTGTGTGTGTGTGTGTGTGTGTGTGTGTGGTCTCGTCCTACCCTCGCATGGCACCCAGTCACAGGTACTCAGGCTACCCAGGGGCATCTCGCAGGCCAGAGGGGCCTTATTGTCATTTGGGAGTAGCAGATGGAAGGGCACCACTCAATAATGGATGCCGTCGCCACAATGACTCCTCTCCTCTCCTCTGCTGTCCTCTCCTGTCCTCCTTTTCAACTCTACTCTGTCTTCATTACAAAGCTTCCAGATTGAAAGATTGAAAAGTATTCATTGATTTGTATCGAGCTTGTGTGATTTTATCGATTTGATTTTTGCGGGGAGGGGGGCAATGGTGTCCCCCACTGCTCTCACAAATCCTCCTGTAGTCATGTGAATGTTGAGCTCTGGTCCACTGTAAAGGATGGTGTCAAACTGGCCTAAATTCCCATCCCAATTTAATGAAGGAAATGCGTGTGGATCTTATTTACCGTAACTATCTCCCATGCACCAAAGTGTCGTTTTAGAGGGATACTCTGTCTGTGGTAACACCTCCCTCCATTTACACCTCACCTTATGCCTTTATATATGTCTCCTCTTCAACCTGCTGCCTGCTGTCTCGTTCTTTTCCTCCCCCTTTCTCTTCGTTCTCTACCGTCTGCCCGTACGGCTTCTTCTTCTCTTTCTTCTTCTTTGTGTCCGACTTCCCTGCTCTCCATCTCTTTCCTTTCCTTTCCTTCAATCTCTCTGTTTGTCCCTCGCTAACAGTTCGACTGCGGCACAAAGGGCCGTGCGGGCGGGCATGTGGTGTGTGTGTGTGTGTGTGAAAGTGTGTGTGTGTGTGTGTGTTTGCAGGGCCTTCCATGGATCTGTGTGTCCTGGCTGGAGGCCTGTCGGAGGGGGCATGGTGAACGTGGCGCGGAGCCGTTGCTGCTGCCGTGAATCTTTAATGGAATTGACTGTGAATATTTCATGATGCCCAGCACTAGAATGTCTGTGCGTGTGCATGCATGTGTGTGTGTGAGAGAGAGAGAGCGAGAGAGAGAGCGTGAAGAAGACCAAATGAAGAAGGGAGCGCCCGCCACATGTATCTTTGTGACGCTCAACAGCGCAGTCCCTTTCTCTTTCTTTGTGTGTGTGTGTGTGTGTGTGTGTGGGTGTGGAGTGTGTTGTGTGTGTGTGTGTGTGTGTGTGTGTGTGTGTGTGTGTGTGTGTGTGTGTGTGTGTGTGGGTAGGTGTGTGTGTGCGCGCACGCGCGCATGGCTGGGGCTTTTCTGTCACAGCTGAATAACAAAGGCCATCACTCGTGTCTCCTTGACCTCGCTCTCTTCCTTTCTGCTCTCCCTTTTCATGTTCTCTCTCTCTCTCTCTTTCCCTCTCCCTCTCTCTCTCTCCGCCCTTGCATCACGTATTCCGCCTGAGGGGGTGATACTGTTCTGAGCTACTGTAGATGTAGATCAGGATGGATGCAACATTATTAATGTAGAATATGAGTTGTTATTTGATTTATTTTTGGGATGTTTTTGAATTATGGAAATTGACTTTTAGTAGAATGGGGATTGTAGTTTGAACATGTTGCTTCATGGTCATAGTGGCTGTTTTGTGTTGGCCTACAACTTTGTGTGTGTGTGTGTGTGTGTGTGTGTGTGTGTGTGTGTGTGTGTGTGTGTGTGTGTGTG
>JAVQJS010000508.1:0-12209 GCA_036024795.1 Galaxias rostratus | reverse complement strand
GAGAGAGAGAGAGAGAGAGAGAGAGAGAGAGAGAGAGAGAGAGAGAGAGAGAGAGAGAGAGAGAGAGAGAACTGGGATAGTGTTCATCTTGAGTGCTGTTTATGCTTTTCTACCTGCCCATCATATACCGATGGCTGACTGAATGTTCGTTTGTAAAAAGGCTGTTCTCGTAGTTATACTTTGAGCTCTCGTTGGTATGTACTCTGATGCTGCAGTCCAACGTGAGTGGTAGCACACTTTTGGATTTGTAGTCTGTTTTCCAACTGCATCCACGTTCAACTACATGGCACTTGTGTGAGTGGCTCACACGTCTGAAACCAGTCGCCCACTTAGCTTGCAACCTGATCGCCTTGGTTAAACCACGTGCAAACAAACGATTTGTATCAGACCCCACGTGCAGAAAACACTCTGTTTCTCCATTCAGGTTCATGTTCTCTTTTGCACATGGACCCTCTCTGTTGCTGGCCAACCGGACACAAGACAGCTGGCCCCGCTGACACAGAACCCACATGGCCTCTTGTCTTCCCATCGCCAGATGTTCTAGCAGAGGGCACGAGATTGCAGGCTGAGCGTACACACTCGTAGGTAGGGAGTCCTTCAGGCTTAGTGTTGGGGAGGAGGACAGCTTAACCTTTGACGGGGATCGTCCAATGGTCCACTGGTTGTTAACAGCAACAGGAAGGTACCACCTCTTTTCTCCCCGTCCTCCTAGTAGTTTGGGCGTGTGCTGTTTCGACATGGACAGGCCACAGACAGTGACACATCTATTGGGCTAGTCAGCTACTCATGTTTACAGGAATACTCTAGATAATGAAAGAAGAGTTCCCTTTTTCCCCCGCTCTCGAACGTGTGGGATAGGTAATGAGTTACAGGTAGTAATTGCCCTTTCATGTCAATGCTTTTTATTTACCTTTGTCTTACTTCCCCTCTATTATTATTATATTATTCATTGGGAGCATTCTTTTTTAATCAGTGTTTTATGAAAAATAAATAGTAACGTTTGTGTGGCCTGATTGCACAATTCCCCTTTCACTTTGAGCTTTATTTTGTGTCACAGTTCTGCCCTTTTGTTTTGTTTGATAGATTACTGAGAGCTTATTCTCTAAACCTTCGAACAAAACAGTGACTCTTAATAAGAGCAGATTTATGAAGGTACGTTGCCATAACTACTTGCCTACATTTACCTACTGGTGGATGCTCTCTGTTTCCTTTCCACCGCTTCCTCTGTCACACTTACCTTACCAACTGGTTGGCTTTAGTGCACGGTACCTAAGAGGTGAGAGAGCAGATTTCCCCACTGAGGCCTGAGCAAAATGTGTTAAAGCTCCAGGAAAAGGCCAAAGACCAGGTTGACTACCCCCTGCTACTCTGAACAACCTGCTCCACACAGCCCGGGGTATTTATGGTAATTTTTCCAAGGGAACTTAACAAATTATTTCTGTTTTTCCCGGGAAGAAAGCCAGTGTCACTAAAATGGAAAGCCAGGAGAAATTTTGTTTTCCATAATAAGAGGTGCTGTGTGCGATTTTGAGTGTGGGAAGCATGGCAATATAGAGGGACCCGGCCCAGATAGGCATGCCAAACATATCTCAGACTGCACCCTAATAAACAACCATGTAATTTACTCCAAACTAAGACCTATTTTAGGGCACTTTCTGTTTGGCTACAATGAAGTTGCTTTATTTAATTGGTTGGCAACTTGTTCATTTTATTCAGATTATAATAACTTGAGTTTTGGAAGAGTGGGATCAAGCACAACGGCAGGTCCAATTATAAAATACCGTGGTATTTTATCCCCTATGCTATTTTGGAAAAAGCAGACTTAAGTTTGGCTCCCCATGTAATATACAGATAGCCATTGTTGTGGTAGCTGCGACTCAGGGCCTTGGCTGAAGCCGTCTGTTCTCCGCCAGGGGCTGTTCTGGCATGCGCTAAATAGGAAGCCACAGGCAGTCTGGGGCTTGTAAGGTTAACCATCTGGAATGGTGCATTTATTAATGTCGCATATGTCGGGGCAAGCTGGCCCCTAATCACAGCTACACTCAGATTTCCCACCGTTAAGGTGATTTTGTTCATGCACTTCCTCGCTCCTTCCTCGTGTGGCTGATGTGTCTCTCGCACACTCGATCGCGGTTTCTACCTTAGATCATGCTGATCAAGAGCAGATTCTCCTCCAAAGGCTTGGCTGAAGCAGTGCTCCGTGCGGAACAGTTGTTGGCATTCCTGTGACAGTTCGGAAGGGACGCGGTGACGCACAGACATTGGCAGAGCTGAAAGCGGAGCTGACCATGACAACAACCAAAAAATGCTCATATTTTTGAGAATCCTCCAGGCGAGTGCCTATGCCTGACCTAAACCCAACCCACTCCCATCTGTCTTCCCTTCAACTGAGCTAGGAGCAGGCTTCCCATTTCTACAAAGCTTGAGGCATATAACACCGTGCTGAGAGCAAAAACATGACCAAACATCATGTCTTACATTTCCAACTGATATGGGATTTCTATTGTGTGTGAAAGGAGAGGACAGGAAATTCGAATTAGACAGAAAGTGCCGAGGAGATCCCACGTGTCTTGGATTACCACATGGCAGGGGCTCCGGTATCCGTCACTTTCCATTGGTGACCGGCCATCCCAAAAACATTTTGTTTACCCCTAATTGCAGGTTAAGTGAAAAACATCCGAGGTCCACTTGATCCTTGACGTTGGGTTGAGGATCACTCACTTGCATTGTGTGATGGTGTGGATTCGATTGTTTATGACCAGCCATGTGTTGTGATGTTCTGTTATTGCCACCAGTGCCCTCACCAGGCCCCCATTCTCACATCAATCCGCATCGACCTGCTTTCATACGTTAGTGTTTAAGTATTGAATGTCTCTTTTGGAACAGTGGACCATGCTGGACTGTTTAGGTGAGTCAATTTTGAACGGGCGGAAGGTGGGCAAACGTTCCGGTGACCACTGTGACCGTGGAAGAGAGCGAGCCCTGCTGTAATGTGGGAACGGTCGGTGTAATTACAGGGTGCTTGACCGTAAGTCAAGCAGGGCCTACACGGCTCTTCCTTCCCTCACGCCCTCCTCTCCCGTGGTCTCTCTGCTGACAGAGACGACTCAGAAGCGCCCCCCCCCCCCCCCACCCCGGTCCCAACAGATGTTTCGAATGTGGCGGGCCATCCCCGTCACCAACATAACCTGGGCACAGTTGTGTTAATAGCATGCAGTACAATGTGACTGTGCTGTTGGCTTTCTGGGCGGTTGGTTATCGCCTGAAGTTAATAAATCGTACTTCTTACTTAAGATAATAAATATCATCCCAACTGTCGACCGTGGGCCTGTGTCCCCCTTAGCACACATCTCAAGTATGTTTACTCAAGATTATATTGAACTGTGCACCGGGAATGTCTGGCTCAAAGTGGTGGATACGATCCCGACGGAAGAGGCGACCGAGCTGTCTTGTCGGACGTTCAAATCACATCACGTGCAATTTTTTTAAGGGGGGGGGGGGGATCCCTACAGGGATTGCAGGCCTGAAGTCTGTCCTCTGTGTGCATCAGATTAGATGTCACTAATGAGTTTAGCTGTTTGTCCTGTATTTGGGGGCCTCCCTCCACACCATAGTAGCGACTGGATTGAATTTCTCTCTTTATAACTACATGAGTGGCTTAGCAGCATCTCCCGTTGCAACCTGTAATTGTCCGGGAATCGCATCTGGGTTTCTCAGGCCTCACGATAGCAACTCATGATGTGTTACGCTGGCCTTGGCCTGACAGCCATGTTGTTTTCGTGATGCTAATCAGTGGCAGCTGTGTGGAGTTGCCTACACGCTCTCTCTCTCTCTCTCCTGTGTTAGTCAGCGGGGCCGGGCGGCCTCATGTACTATCCGCTTGCAGCACTGGGCTCAGTCCAACGGTAATCCTGTGCCAGTTGGTTTTTCTGTGTATCGCAATACCACTCAGCCCCGTCTGCGATGATGCCATCGGTTGCCAGTTGTGAAATAGCTGAGGAAATTAAAGTCAGTGAAGTCCCTTGTAAATCTTGTGTTCCTCCTGTGATTCTGGTGCACCAGTTTACTAGTTTGCTGTGTATTGTTTTCAGTAATTATGTACTATTAATGAAGGAAATGGATGCCCAGAGAGAGGATCTCCGTTGTTCCCGTCCAGAATCGTTATGCCATTTGTTATGATCCTTGAATCTTTTTTTTTTTCTGACTCTAACATATAGTTTTGTTTTTCATTTGATGTTTTCACAGAAGGCATCATCTCTAAGCCAACTCCCCATTGAGGACCTCAGAGACCCCCTCCCTCCACACTGGAGAAGCTACATGTCACCACAAGGGCGGCGCTACTACGTCAACACGGCTAACAATGGCAAGATACACTTTTTTTTTTTGCGTTTGTCTCAGTCTGTAACCCCAGTTGCTCTGTCTGTGTCCTACTAGCTAGGCCAGGGTGTCAAGGCAACGACTCGGCCCCACGGCCTGGCTGGTACCGCCAGGAGAGAATCCATCAGAGGCATCGAACAGATAGGGGCCTCTTCTCCTCAGCTTAACACAACTCCAACACAATAAGCATTCTGTCTGTACCCAGCTCCCTCATAGAGACACACACGCACACACATACACGAGCACTTAAGACGGCAGTATGTTCCACTCTCGTACACAAAAGACAGTTGTAGCCTCACAATCCCTGAGTGAACTTCTGGGGAAGTTTATAATGATGAAAGTAATGTCTTGTGATTTTTTGGTTGCCACATTGGTAAACGTATACTAATATAGATGCTTGATGTACAAAAGCAGGGATATAGGCAAAAGCAGGTTAAATGGCAAATCTATGGGCAGCAGTGGCTCCCTATCAAAGGCATTCGTTTTCCTGCCAGGGTTCATGGCTGTAAGTGGCCGCGTGGTCTTAGCGGTGTGGAGAGCCACGAGAGAGCCAAGCTAAGAAAAGCCCATAACCATACCCAGACACGAGACCATAGAGGCCTCGCTAAATACCTCCCCCCCCCCCTTTCTTCTCACTGCTCCTACGCAACCGTTCAACTCGTACCCTTCCCTTTTACCTTGTCCTACTCCTTGATCTGGTTAACCTGTTAGCATGAAATGGATGACAGGGAAACAAAGGGCTAAAGAAGCTCGTGTCACACTACTGGACAGGCAATGTTGATGTTTCACAACGGCCTATTCTTCCGAGGTGAACTTAAAGGAACATGTGTTTTGTTTGCGTTAACGAACACGGAGGCAATGTTTCTCAGATGTTGTCTGTCATCATAGTCCAAAGGGCGGACTGATAGATGTAAGAGAAGCACTGTGATGGGGACGCTCTTTTACTCCTATGCTGTCTATATCTGTTGTTGTATTTCCCTTTTGAGAACAACAGTGAATTTTTCATAACTTTGTCTCAAACACGGAGGCAGGCATCTGTCTGCACAATAAATAACTTGATATTGTACTGTAGTATAGTAAAATCCTCCTCCTGGGCCTGAGAAAATCACTGGGATTTATTTGCTGCATCTTCCCCCATGTAATTGGAAAATTGAAGCACAATAAAAAAGGCTATAGAGTGTGTAAATGCACACGCATTCACACGCACACTCCTCGATATTCACACTCAAAACTCCAGCATTGTCATTACCCAAAGCCCCCTGAATATACCACAGCAACTGTAACTGATAACATTTAACTGAAACAAACATTGTCTAAAATGTCTGCTATTTGTACAGGACCTCCCTAGCACTATCTTAAGTTCAGTGAGATTAGAGAACAGTGTGTGAGTGTGTGTGTGTGTGTGTGTGTGTGTGTGTGTGAGAGTGTGTGTGTGTGTGTTGTGTGTGCGTGTGTGTGAGTGAGTGTTTTAATGTTTCTCTGTTACCGTAGTAACTGTGTGCGTGGGTGAGCGTTGTGTCCTTGTGTTATGGCTCGTTTCTCTCTGAGGTTTTCCTCCCTGCATGACCGCGTAGAGTGCTGCGTGCAGCAGTCTGACCCAGCGGTTTCCTATGATTCTCCACTGGTCACGATTCCCTGTCAGAGAGTCGCTTTCTAAACATCCCAAAACCAAATACTTCTGTCCTTTTGGAGGACAAAGTTGTAGTTACCAAAATTACTTTCAATGTGGTCTAAGGGTATTTATACATTGTCGACATGCTAGACTATAATAATTTAGTTTTTTCTTCTTTGTTTGGGCGTAGGAGGAATATCTCATTGTTCCTTATGCGTGTATGAGAGTTTTGTCAAGCTCCTTCGCTGTGTTGTCAATAGGATGGCTTTTCACTAGCTTATCCCTATGAGATACATAGAAATTGGGTTCATTGATTAACCAAGCGACAGAAGGCAAAGGCTAGTAAGACAGGGGAGGGTGTCATATGGTTATGAATAAAATATGACAGTTGTCAAACTTAACTAGGCCATTAGGCCGTGAGGAGTGTGCTATTGCACTTCGATACAGCACAAAGCTGTAGAGAGAGGCTTTGAACACAATGGTGAAAACTGTAGCTCATTTGAGGGCAAGCCTCTTCCCCTTCAGCCTCCTCTCCTCCTTTTATCCTTCTCCTGTGTGGCGTTGCTACTGTAATGAGCTGCAAGCATGGGGTACCAAGGCTTTGATGTGTAGACGTCGCTCACCTGTATGAATTCATGTGAGGGAGATCATGAAACAATCTTCATTTCAGGTGTGTTGCCTGGTAACTGCTCAAGTCGATTTAAAAGTTAAAACAGCATAATTAATTAATTAATTGGTTCCACTTGCGAGCCTCAGAAGCATCACAACCTGCCAAGGATCAGATCGCAAAGGTTGAATTCAAACCCGACAAATGAATCCTTTGCAAGATGATGTATTATTGATATTACATTAATCTGTTTAGAAACGTGCACCACTCAGGAAGTCCTTGTCACTGTCTCCTGTACAGTAGATTTAGTGGGATACAATTCCACCCAGGTAAACACATTACTTCTGTTTTTGTCCGCCTTAATAGGCTGTTACTCCTACGTTATTGATTTCTCTATGACGATCAAGAAAAGACCCATCCAGACCTACGCTCGGTTTAATGAACGTCGTGTAATGGCGGTCTTTGTCAAATGAGAAGGAAGGGATAGCCTTTCGTCCTGGGCTGGTTGGCGGTTCTGTCTGCCAGTTATCCTCTCCATGCGTGTCATTCGAGCTGATAGGCTTGGCTCTGCCACCTGCAGTGCTTAACTGTGCCCGGCAGCAGAGAGCCACCCGAAAGGCCCGAATGAAATAAATAAATAAGAAAGCTCTTATGTCTCCATGGTTATTCTTCACGCGGGGACGGCGAAGGGTATTTGAGCCTGACGGATGTGAGGAGAATTGGGACGTGCGAGTTCAGAACCACGTGAGGTTTTCTCTACATTGGGGGTGTGTGTGTAAGTGTGTGGTCATAGGATCCTCTTCTCACAGGCTCAGATTCTCCAGGAGGGAAACTGGGACAGAGAGCAGCTGAAGAAGCCAGGCTGTCATCCTCAGTTGCACCGGCAGTGGTCCACGGAGATGGATCAGACTTTGCCGTCACTTTCTCTATAGGATTGCTTTAGATTTCCTTTCTCAAAGAATGTGCGCACCTGCTGTTGTGGCTGAAAATTTGTTGATAATAATAGAGTGAACCATAGTGCCTAAATAAAGATAAAGTAACGTGAATTAGATTAAGTCAGGTTCAGACCTCACGTACCAGCTGTCTTTGTAAAAGGAAGGGCCAAGACCACACAAAAGAAGCCAACAATGACGGTTCCCCTCAATGCGATGCCTGTATTTACAAGTAGTTATTTCATTGCCTTTCCTGTTCCGTTTTTCTACTGTAGAGACGACGTGGGAACGTCCCTCCAGCACGCCTGGGACCCCCAAGACCCCACTGAGGCATAAAAACTCCTTACCCGCAGGTACCACGGTGTCGCTCCTTTACATTACCCACATGGCACTGCTCTATTCCTCTCTGCTTTGATTGGTCCCCAGGCTGTTTGAGCAGCTGTGTCAGTGTGTGTGTATGCGTGAGTGCGTGCGTGCATGCGTGCGTGGGTGCCTGGGTGCGTGCGTGTCAACACAAACTCACACTCACACTCAGGTGCCAACTTTGTGTGTCTAATTTTATCCACATCCTGGCCCGAAGAACTGAGTCTTTTTTTTGGCACTGCTCCAGAGTGGCAGCAGAAAGCGGGGCTAAGTGAGGCAGCGATGCCTCCGAGGTGGTCGCCTAGTGCTGCGCCCTGCTCTCCGCTTCCCCCTGGGCTCCAGGCCCTTCCCCCTACACCACCCCACACAGCACGGGATCAGCAGACACACGGTCTGTCCCAGACGCCAAACTCAGATCTACATGAACACTGCGATGTGCCTAAAGTGGCGTGTCTCAATCTCCCCATCAGGCCTGTTAGTAGGAGATCCAATTACCCGGCAATAAAGCCAAAGTGGCCCGTCTCGATATCGCACTCGGGTTCTGAAGGAGACCCAATTATCTATTCATTATTGTGTGATCTAACAAACAAAAGTGAAATCCTCCATTACTATTGGAAAGTCCCCCCGGCAAATTATGTGGCCACACAGATTAGGAACAGCACTGTTTTTGTTTTTTTTTCAACTCAGGCTTAACACATTTTCAGGCGGATGCACACATAGACCCAAACGACAACAAACGCTTGCCTCGATACATAAATACACATGAAAGCAATTACAAACGCATACACATATCAAATGCCCAGGTAAACATGTATCCCATTTTCAAATAAACCCCAATAATTCAAGCGGAGCCCACTTCAGGCTTCTTCCGCTGCCCACTCAGTTAGACCTTTAGCAATCAAAGTCGAAAAAGAGGCGATTCACTCGGTTGGCGGTTCAACCGATTGTGCTCCAGTCACAAAGAATGGATTTTTATTCAGCTCATGCACACAGCTCATAGGGGAATGTTTCTAGAGCGTGTCTACAGGCAGAGTACAACAGACCAATTACCTGTTACACTTCTACTCTGGCACTTACTTTTTCTTTGTCCTCTCCTCCTCTCCTCTACCTCTCTTGCTATCTCACGATCTCACTATTTTCTCTCTCTCTCTCTCTCTCTCCACAGTGAATGGATTTCACAGTGGCGGCAGCCCCTTGCATCAGATGGAGCACGCTCACGTGAGCCTAGCGAAGAAGACCAGCAACGAACCTCAGGTGCGCTCGGCTTCTTCTTCCTCTCTCCCTCCCTCCACTTCCTCCCCCTGCTTTTCATCCTCCTTCCATCAACCTTTTTGGCTGATCTCTGCCTTTGCCGCAGTGCCTCCGCTCTGACCTCCTCCAACTTTACCTCAGGTTCACCTCGTACTCCCTCGAGAGCAGATGGGATCACTTCCTGTGTCCGGCCAAGCACCGCCCTGGAACAATGCCACTTTGTTCCGGGTATTTGTGCTGCGTGCTGTAAATATCCCATTGAGCCAGAGCATAGAGTCAGTTCTGTGTGGAGTGAGGTGGTCCGGCTCTGAGGTCCAAAGGGTCTCCAACCTGTACACCCTCATACTGGGGAGGCCAAAGCACTCTGGGTCTTGGGGAAAGGAGGACTTAAAAGAGTGCCTACAGACTGGGACATCTTTTGAATTTGAGCCTTGGGCGTTGTTAAAAATAGTTTTTCATCTTATGCTAAAATTAAACAATCAAATGCGAGCCATACAAATTATGACCAGGGTATCACGCAAGTGACAGTCGGGATTGAAACTGAGGAGTTATTCTTCTGGAACACAGAGGAATGTATTCGTCGTTACTGCATACCGTTATAGAATATAGTACGTTTGTATTCGATCCATACACCATCCACTAGAATGGAATTGCTGTTAGCTGATTACCGTAATACATATGTTATGTGCGCAAAGATGAACACCTGGGTATCTTAGCACACTCTGGTTTTCTCTCTTAGACATGCTCGAATGGACTTTCCCGCTGGTTCATTAAACGAGAGGATGAGGTGCGTTTAGACGAGCCGATTTCAAACACAAAATGCCGTACAATTCCGTTCACACCTGAGCATAGACCCGCTGGTTTGTAGTTTTGTGTTTTATCGGGGAGGATGGGAGGCGTGGCACATTCCAGGTTTTGTAAATAAAGCTCGCCAAATCGTCCTCCCTCTTAACCTCCATTCTTTGTCCGTTGTGTCTGTTTCTTGCTTCGTTGGGCATAGTATGGACAGTGTGGAGGAGGAGTAAGGGGGGTGGGGGGGTGCTTTTTCTATCTCTCTTTTTTCTTTTTTCGTCCTTCCATTTTTCAGCTTCTTTTTTTCGCCTTCCTTCTATATACACACACATCTCATTCCCCTCAGGACTGGAGACTTACTTATTCCATGCGCTTAAGTGTGGGCGTATACACACACACACACACACACACACACACACACAAGAACCAGCCCGGGCTCTGCGTGGCGGAGCTGCCCTCCCCAGTCGGCACGGAAACACATGCGCTCAGCAGCAGGAGCCGAGGCAGCGGGCGGACGCACGCACGATTTGCAGAGCGCTCCTGGAACGCCTCCCGACGCTCTACGCGCACGCTAGTGCGTGTGTGTGTGCGCGTGAGTGAGCGAGCGAGCGGGCGTGTGTGTGTGTGTGTGTTTGCTCTGGCGAGCGACCATGTCTGATACCGAGGATGGTTTTGACGGAGCGTCCTACCTCTCTCCACAGAGTCCGGGATCCACGACGCCCACCCGAAAACAGAGCAAGGAGACCACCGTCACAGTGAGTAGCCGAGCTGTCGGTCTCTAACCCGAACACGACTCAGTCAACGAGACCCAGCCTAGCCTCCAACATCTTGAGTGAAGTTGTGCTCTGTGGAGAGAGTGTTTAAACTAGAGTGGCTTAAGTTATGTGTCAGAAGAAGTTTTTTGAGTCTTCTAAACGGACAGAAAGCAGTGTGTAACTTTGACCATAGTGCAGACTTATTAAGGGGAGCACTGTGGTAGAGTTTCACCATGGCAGGAGTTCTTCATAGTGACAGCAGAGGGATGGAGACACCAGGCTCTGCTCCTTTGTCTCGTCTTTTAACCCCAGGTAAGGGGGATCCTGCGCGAATACTCCAGCAGGGTGGCTGTGACACTCTTTTCTTCCTGTTTTTATTTCCCCAGACATCCATGATTATTCCAACCTGGATTTAGAAAGTTGGCATGCACAAAACAGCACACCTTTACTTTGACTGTTACCTGTGTTACTTTTAATGGTTCTGGTCCGCTCATTCTGCTCTCTGCATAGCAGGTGTTTGAAGTCAACTAGGTGAGAGAGTGAGGTGACATGAAGTGTGTGTGTGTGTGTGTGTGTGTGTTTGTGTGTGTGTGTCCTGACAGCCTGTTATAGCGCTCCTCTCTCTCTTTGCAGAGACCTGCCGCCTCCGGGAACAGGGGGGAGGGCACGCCGCTTCCTCTGTTTCCATGGCAACCGGCCTCGATGCCATTGATTAGTGGAAGTTTCTAATAGGAAACGCACTTTGGAGAATCGCGAGGGAGAGCGAGTCCGAAATAGAGAAAGGCTGAGAGCACGAGGGAGGGCAATAGATAGGGAGGGGAGTGAAGGTGTGGATGGAGAGTTAATTGAGATCTAGGCCAATTACTGCAAATAGCCAGAGGTCGAGGGGGTCGTTGGCGGAGGTCACTGGGGGGTTCGTTAGAATGTGCTAGAAGCCGGACGTGGGCGGGAGCCGCGGCGCTCCGTGTGATCCCACTCCTCACGTGGAGGAAATTAGGCGATCATTAAAGCCCTGCGTAGGCCACGGCTACCCCCTCCATGGAGGCTCGCTGTTTTTACTGGGGGGTCGAACTAGGAAGTCAAACTCCAAACACCAAACTAGAATTCCTCTACCTTCACTTGGTATGACCGGCATCTCCGCTACTTCCTCCACTAACATAGAAGGAACAATGAGACACCAGGCTGGGGTCGGTTCGTTGGTTAGGCAAGAGGGTGTAGCGGGGTGTGGCATGATGTTGTGCTTGTTGAATGGAGCACTGCACAGGCACTCAGAGCCCATGTTGTGTACTACATTGTTTGCTACTCGAGGGTAATTGAATGGATATGGGAGAGAGAATATGGCCCTTTGTAATCAGCTCTAGCGGTCGCCTTAGCGTCCGTTGTTAGTGCATGTGTGTCTGCGTCTCTGTGTACGTGTGTGTGTGTGTGTGTGTGTGTGTGTGTGTGTGTGTGTGTGTGTGTGTGTGTGTGTGTGTGTGTGTGTGTGTGTAATATATGTTTTTTCGCGAGAGACAAATTTT
>JAVQJS010000497.1:0-16649 GCA_036024795.1 Galaxias rostratus | reverse complement strand
CTAGTCTCTTTGGACCAAGTGTCTCATGGCAAGCCTGTTAGCAATAAAGCTAATCGTTGTTGCAACTACAAGGTTGTTTGAGATTTCTTGAATAACGAACCTGAAGCTCGCCACAGTATTTTGCAGCTGAGGGTCACAACCACGCAGGGCAGAGATCTTTGGACATGCCGTACTGTAGCGTCGGGGGTAAAATCCCAGCATACCCGATGTATACTAATTTATTGTTGTGGACAGCGCTCTCAATGTTTACTTGCCATCTTTATATAAGTAGTTATTAAGTGATGTGAACGCAGATATTGGTTTGTACTTTTGTTAGATGTGACACTGTGACTGTGCATGGCGTGTCAGTGAATAAAGTCAGAGCATGTCCCTTTCGAATGTGCGCTGTTAAAGTCAACTGTTGAGCATACCCAAGTCAGATACACTATTCAGTCTTGCGACAGGGTAAGAATATCTTCAGTAACTGTTACGGAAATCCTAAATAATAAAAAAAGGTACTTCTACAAAGGATCAAATGCGTTCACAAAAGGAACTTCCCATGCAGCCTTTCCTACGCTATCCAAACAAGATGACAGTTTTTTTCTGAAATCTGCTTTCTAATATACTAAACAGAGTTGTGTCCTTTTCCCTATTCTAAATTCTAAACCCTGTCCCCAATTGTGAAGATACACACTCATATATTGAGTTTAGACTGCCGGCCATTAAGGCAATCTAGGGTTATATTGTTATATTGCTTGCGGACATTCTGTCTCCAGTGAGACCCCCCTTGCCACGGATGCTAACCCCTGCAAGTTCCTAAACAGACGGATAACCATAGTTCACGACATAGTAGCTGTGGTCAACGGTTAATACATAAATAAATTCAGAGCCGTCAATTGCAAGTCAATCTGACAATCAGCATTACATAACCTAATTTAAACATTGTTAGATTTATATTTATAATTGGTATTACTAAATCAATTCAGCAATTCACGGACGTGGCGCAAGCATCTCCAAAACAGTTTTCGCTGTATGAGATGCATTCAGTAGGTGTTTAAACAAGTATACAGCTTTGTATGACTATTAAGTGAGGAGGTGTCAAATCCAGCATACAAAGCAGATATGTGTACGGTTTGGAACAACAGATTTGGCATTTAAAAAAAAGAGAGGTTTCATACGCTCTTGGATTTGTTCTTAGCTGGATCACAAAATGTATTTTGGTGCTGAGGGTCACAAATGTACAACGCAGACTTCTTTGTTCTTGAAGAAACATGACATTGTTTCTTCACAGTGACACACAGTGTAGCGTCTTGTGTTAGTCCAGCATGCCTAGCGAGCAACTTTTTATTGTTGTAGACAGCACTCAATGTTTCAATGTTTTCATGTTATCATGCTTATGCTTCCATGGTATGTTATGTTCTTTCTTTCTTTCTTTCTTTCATCTTTCTTTCTTTCTTTCTTTCTTTCTTTCTTTCTTTCTTTCTTTCTTTCTTTCTTTCTTTCTTTCACATATGCTGTCACTAAATAATTACATCCGTGTGATTACAACATGCAATCTAGCTCTTGAGAATGTAGGATTATCATACATATAACCTTTTTTCTGACACGATGGCATTTTTGCAAAATGTATTTAGTTTTAGGGGAAGCATGCATCAATTATAAATATACCAAATCTCTACCAACTTCAGTTACACCAACAGAAGAGTTAAGAAAGTGAGAGATCTCTGTGTGACACTTGAAGAGCATCTTGCACACAAAACATTTCAAGCAATTCATATTTATTTTGTTAAAATTGTGGCATAGGGTCAAAAGAGGTATGCACTCTCTCTCTCTTTCTCCCTCTCACACACATTCTCTCATTCTCTATTTCTTTACACATCATTTTTTTCTCTCGCCCCCTTTGTTCCTCATAACCTCCTCCAGAATCCTGTCACATCTGTGCTTGCCTGCCTGGCTGGACATTAAAGAACCCCAGCCTTTCGGCAAATCCATGCAAATAAACAACCAGTTGGTGTTTTTCTCTTCCTGACACTCTTTGCTAACACTCTGCTAAGTGAAGTCTCTAAAGCCGTGGAATAACGTTTAAAGGGAATGTGAGCAAAACCAACTTTTGACTCTGCTGAATACTTTCCAGCTGTAGAAGGGGTATGAGTGTGGATAACCCAGTAGAGGTGTGTTGTAGTTATGTCTTAGTTCAACCAAGGTTAAAGTAAGCTGTGTTGGCCTAATCACTTATGTTGCCTGGCAAAGTTTGATGTGAAGCCTTTTCCCCCAAGCTTTATTTCACCCTTTTACTACACAGGAACCCGCCTTATAATTGCCCACTCCTGGGACTGACCATAATAGACGGATTGACTGCATTGGAGTATAGATTGCGGCTCTGTTAAATATACTGATATTGTATATACTGATAACTTTAGCATGCTACCAATGATCACTTCAACAAATTACCATTAGAATATTTCACTGTGAATGCATACTCATATACTGCACTTATACACTTGCATGATACATGAAGATTTTGAGGATTACGTTTTAAACAGTCACTACTTATGAGAGATGGGTAAGAAATGTTTCAGCAAGCAAACTGCATAAGGAAACTGCATGTTAAGGTGCGCTAATTACCATTTGTATGGTCTTTTTTTATGTATTCTGCCTCCAGCACTGAGGTCCATCCCTCATTGCCAAGTCAACAAAATGTTTCATTGAAACAGGTTCACATTGTGAGCTGGATATTTCAGACTTAATGTATTAGAACGATTACCAATTACTACATTTACAATCACCGATCAAAAACTGTTTACTTTACAGAAAACCCGTAAATGTGTATATGTGTGTGTGTGTGTGGGCGCAATAATATGTATAAAAAGTATCGTGATCAATGTAATTCATAGATTTTACCATATCAATGTTGATTTTGTTTTTCTTCTTTTTTGTAAATCAATTTGTTTGTGTACTGTAATGAGACTTTTTGAAAATCCAATCAAACTAGAAAAATATTTAAAACAGGAGTGCAATGACTCTATTATTGGAACACACCAGCTCCATTGAGCAGTAAGAATAAGAAGGCAAAGATTGCCCTTTGTCTGACTACACTTAGTAATTAATTAAACCACAGTCCGGTTAAAGAGCACAGTGAAAACCATTAGAATGATGAGGGGTCAGATCCAGTTCGCAGGAAGAATGTCTCATTAGTACATGTTGAAATCATTAATTCCTTTAGGAAACAGGTTGGGAGCGTTCAGGAAGACGCTGCAAGGTGTGGTGGTTAATGAGAATCCCTGCAGGTTTATAAGTTCAGAAAACAAGAGTTCAGCAGGTCCTGATGATTCCAGTGTCCATATAATAAACAAATCAAAGCGAACTTGTCAAGCTTGTTTTGCGTAGGTTGGATGTCCAAACATGTATAATTGAACAAGCATACCTACGTCTTTTTCAATACATTTTAAATGCGCATTTAGTTTTTTTGTTCATCTTAGAAATACACCTCCAGCCATGAAGTAAACATCGTAAATAGTTTTACATACCAACCAATGTTTGATGTTATTTGGCAATGCATTTTTGTAAAGTGCAAATGTTTCATCCTATATCTTGTGAAGCTATTTGAATCTGAGAACAAAATGTGATTAACTTTGCAGGAAATAAATCTACCAGGGGATATGCCTCTGTTTGCAGTGAAATGTGGATTCTATTCACTTTATCAGTTCTGCGAGAAATGTTCAAAGGCATTACTTCATTTCGGTACCTCTCTCAAGTCCCTGTTGAGGCTCGTATGAGTTTAATCACAGTGGAATTATTTCATATCTACAGTATGTACATTTCCGGATTGATTGGCCTTCTCCCTAGGACCCGCGGTGAATGTGTATAAACCAACTTGGGGGCTGCACTAATGGGTTTTTCTCAATATAGCTCTACAAGGGGATTACAGGGGATAAAACCATTTACACTGGGATCAATACGCACTGCCACTTTATGTCAACTTTCACTGTTATTTTTTTGGTTTTCACATCGAGAACAGAGCTATTATGTGGGAGGAATTTGCTCAAGTGGGTTGGTAAATATGGGGGTTTATACAAGTACTAGGAAAGAATGGAAAACTCTTCCTGTGGAATAAAAAAAGTTTGGTGAAGCACATTGCACATGTTCCAGTGTTGGATAGGATACATTACACAATCATCCACTGATGGATCTTTACAAGGAGCATTCCAATTGACCTAAATTGTTCCAGGACACAAGTTTTCAACAGACAGCAAAATTGAATGTGCCGTCCATCCAAAATAATTACCCCTTTTAATAAGAGATCTCTGAAATGTAACACAAGATTAATTCCTGTCATATATGTTTACAGTACCTCAAGAATGTAGCCTGGAGAAACAAAAGAGAGAATGGTTTTCAATTTGAACCTCACAATTCAGTTGGAAACATACAGTATTTCCAAATGACCAAAATACAAGAACACAAATTGTTTTTAAGTAAAACAATTAAAAAGGAAATTTCTTGGTGAAAAGGTTTTAGGGTTTCAGATGGCATCAGGATCCATCCATCCATTATCAGAACCGCTTATCCTATGCAGGGTCACGGGGGGGGCTGGAGCCTATCCCAGCTGACTTCGGGCGAGAGGCGGGGTACACCCTGGACAGATCGCCAATCCATCGCAGGGCTAACAGATAGACATACAACCACTCACTCACTCACACAGTCACACGGACAATTTAGAGTCACCAATTAACCTGCATGTTTTTGGAAACCGGAGTACCCGGAGGAAACCCACGCCAACACGGGGAGAACATGCAAACTCCACACAGAAAGGCCCTCAAGTGGGAATCGAACCCAGGACCTTCTTACTGTGAGGGAACAGCACTAACCACTCCACCACCGTGCCGCCGGCATGAGGATTTTCCTTTAAAATATTATAAATGATAACATGAATAGAACAATAAAATGTTTCATAAGATGTAGTAAATGTTCATATAAATAGGAGAATTACACACTTAAGTGTCTGAGATTGAGTGATTTTTAGTTGCACAATGAAAAACAACCAAACTTTGTGTAGCTACCTTAACAATGACAAACACACAATGCTAGTTCATGGTCTTACATATATATTGATATCGCAGAAAAAGCACAATGTATTTACACGCAAACTATGTGAACAAGCTGGATGTGTTTCTTCATAATTGGCATGCCCATTCTGCTCATTCCATTTCCAGATGGAAGGATTTAAAACTAGATTGGGACTGGGATGAAAGGAAAGAAAAAATAATCTTGTCGGTGTTGGGGGAAATTGATAAAGCGTTATTTTTGAAATGAGAGCATGTGGCATAGACTCTGTTGGAACAGGTCTACTGGAGATAAGAGAATAGCATGGCCTTTCTTTGAAGAATGTCTAACTCACCTGGGAATATTTTTTTTGCAAGATTCACGATCATTACGAGACTGTCTGCTTAATTAAACTTAGCCAGGCTTTTTGTGGAGATCAGTTAAACCTTGCATTTCATTCGTTCCGTTTTATAATCTGTACACACTACACAATAGGCAAATTGTATTATTCAGGATTCATTTTTATTGTTTAACAACCACAGTTCTCTCGGTCATACCAAAACGGCAATAGAGCTCAAACCTGAATATTTAAGAAAGTAAGGTTTTATTTTTCCTTATGAGATTATCAATGTGTGCACAATTGTCGGGCAACTATGAGTGTGCATGATTGTCATGCGACTAAATGACAACCGACAAATGTCGACAAATGTAGCCTCCCTTCTTTTCAATAACAGTCACATGCGTTCTATTCATTGAGTCTGTCATTCTCTTGATCCGTTGACGATCCCCCTTATGTGCAGCAACAACCGCAGCCTTCCAGACACTGTTCAATTTTCCAGACACTGAACTGTTTTTCTTCATATATCTCATGTTTAAGAAGAGCCCACAAGTTCTCAATAGGGTTTAGGTCCGATAGAGGAAGGAGGCTATGCCATTGTTCTTTGATTTTTAAGGCCTTTACTGCCTTGCCACACAGTTGAGTGCCTCACTGCATGTGATGGAGCATTGTCCTGCATAAAATCATTGTCTCTCTGAAAGATGCAAACTTTTCTTGTACCACTGCTTGAAGGAAGTATCTTCTAAAAACTGGCTGTAGGTTTGGGTGTTGATTTTGAGTCTATCTTCAACCCAAAAAGGTCCAACTAGCTCATCTTAAAAAATACCAGCTCATACCACTACCCCACCTCCACCTTGTTGACGTCTGAGTCGAAGTGAAGTTCTTTGCCTGTTACTGATCCAGTCACGGGCCCATTCATTTGTTCCGTCAAGAATCGTTCTCATCTCAGTCCATAAAACCTATTTCTTGGCCCAGTCTTGATGTTTCATCATTAGATTAAATTAGATTAGATTCAACTTTTTTGTCATTGTACACGTACTGAAACAAAGAAACATCAGTGTCTTGTTCAGTGGTAGCCTTCCTTTCTACCTTTCCTACCTTGACCTGAATACTTCTGTGTAGTCCAGGTAGGTTCCAGTTCTGGAATATGACAGCATTGGAGAATGATACAATAGAATTTCCAACTTTTCATGGTCAGATAAATCCCTTTTTTGCCCATTTTGCCTGGTGAAAAGAAGCTGCCCAATAATTATGCACTAATATAGGGTGTTGATCTACTTAGGCCACACAGTCCACAATTAAACGAATATGCATCACCTGATTTGCTTAAATCCAATGCGCAGTCAAGTTTATAGAGCATGGATTTAGAAAACGTTCCTAAAAATTATAAATATGGTCAAAAATACTCCTAGTAATTGCGCAAACAGTGAATGTTAAAGTTTAAAAGAGTCAGGACTATCATTATGCGCAGTTGTGCACTCAAATGTGCACAGAGGATCGTGACTTCAGACCTGGATTATCTGAGATATATTTTGTTAATGCCATTCTGCAGAGCCAGATGGACAGATTTCTATTCATTTGTCCTAACCTTTGTTTCAGCACATTTGGCAAATGCAGCAGCGACTGAACACTTTCATGGTGGAAGACATAAAGATCAACTGATAGGTAAAAGGATTGAATTTGTAATTATGGCACATTGTTTGTCTGAAATAAGGTCTATTCTCTCTCTTCTCTCTATTCTATTACTGCCATTCCATTGATCAATACATCCTGTGACTTAATCACCCCTTGTTATCATGTTAGGAAATGCCTTTGAAGCCAAGTGATAATGACTATGTCTACAGAATATTGGTCGAATGGACAATGCTGATTCTTATTAACTTGAAGAATGCAAAATAAAGTACCATAAACATCGACTGTAACCTGAAAAAAACTTAAACAGTTGTATGTTATACAAGTCTAGCAAAGCCTTTGATGCGTTTTATGTCTTTTATGGCTGGGATAGCAATAATTAAAAAACATGTCAAGTTAGTGTGTCTAAAGATCATACAAAGTGACAAACTTAGTATTCTCAATTACTTTTAGTCAATATTACCACATAATGTATATAGTTCAAACAACATTTTATTTCTGCTACTTTGATCATCTTTGATTTGTAAGATACAGCATTTGCAAAGCTTTCACTAACTCCTTTAATAAGGATAAACCTTGATGCCCTAGAAAGCTTCTGAACGACTGTCTGGGTTCCTCTTCAACATGCAGACAGGATGCTAATCCTCCTCTCTCTGCCGTCTCAGCCGAGTCTGAATATCAAAGCCGCTTTCTATTTTGCTGTGACGGTCGATGATAAACCAAGCTTTTTGGGTCCCAAAGTGAGAACAATTTCAGTAAACAGAACTAAGTTTTTTTCTTGCTACCAGTAGAAAACGTATAAACACTTTTCTTGAAAGGTTTTGTAATATTTTCATGTGCAGCCGGGCAGTTTTAAAAGATGCTCAAATAAAGAGAAAATTGGTAGATAATCTATTTAATAGTGAGAAGGCTTTTTTCTGAGTCCAACTTTATTTTTCTTTTCTCGTATAAACCCGAAATTGTAATGAAACTTGAAACACACCACAGTTGTTTGTCCTGATATTTCCAGTCATTGCAGAGTGTCTGTCTGTGGCAAACAGTGGGAAGTGGAAACAGCTTAAGCTGTACTGATAGATTGCCAGGCTGCAGGCATCCAGGGCTGCCAAGCACCGGCGCTCGCCTCAGCTCCCTCTGACGCAGCGAGACCCTTTAGCCCTGGGGTATGGCTTAGAATGCATCTATTAGAGTGCCCTGGAAGATTTCATGAGCTCATTACAGCCACGTATAGAGCGCACGCACACACACACACACACACACACACACACACACACACACACACACACACACACACACACACACACACACTCACACACACACCCCACACACACAAACACACACACACACACACACACACACACAAACACACACACACACACACACACACACACACCACACACACGCGCACGTGCACACACACCCATCCAACAGTGGACGTTTAGAATGCATGTCCATGGAGCAGTGAGGTTAGGACTCTCTGGTGCCGCACACAAAGCCTTGAGTCAGGACTGTGAGCCTGGGCTTGAACACAGTCACCGTGCTTCTCCAAAACATCCACACTCAACTGGACTGAAATAAACTAAAGGACAGTAGCATTGTGAGGCATCTAGACTTAGTCACAGGGCTAAAGAGTTATTCCTGAGGATTGTAACAGGTGCACTGTAAGTTTCAGTAATTGTTTATGCTATTTGGTGCATATGCAGATTTATTGTTCACCCATGATCTGGATATCCTTTGCTTCGACCTGTGTCACACATTTTCCATTGTGTTCACAGTCTCAAAAGAAGGTGTGACAGCAAGGCAATAATCTGTTAAATCATTAATTTAATGATTAGTGGCAAACAACAACAACAACAGTAAACGCACACCACCTATTACATGTGACATGCAATTGTTCATTTCTAACAATTCCCAGAATACATCTACACACATACACACTTATGTGCCACGATTAATATCCATACAATTTAAGTGGTATCTTTTATTAAGCTAAGCTAAAAGCAAAGCTGCTGTTCATTTTTGATATGGGTAGGCACCTCTCACTCTGGCATCTCTCCAACCTGCCACTTGCTAGAACCTCTGTTGACTGGCTCTGCTGATGAGCAGAAACACCGCTGTGCCCAGTTAGCTTTTTGATTTATTGAAATCCACTGCTGGCCAATGCTGAGTCACTCGCTCGGCAGTGAAAGCCAAACTGATTTCTCAGAGACCCTGCTCCCCTCCTTTTGGTCCACTTAGTGTCATCAAATTGTCAGACATTCCCCTCCACTTGTGCAACCGCAAGACAGAATCAAACATCACCACAATTCTCAGAGAAAACTTGAGGTAAGGAACTGACGTGAAGTGCATGGACTGCGGTTTTGTACACTTATTTAAAATCTCTGTATACATTTATTTCAGATAGGTAAACTCAACATCAACATGAGCAGTGCCTTTGATAGGTAACACCATCCTGTTGTGACCCTTTACTGCTTAGGGGTGAGAGTATATGTTAAGTAACTGCTTGTGGATGTGCCCCAACTGTGGTTAGCAATTACTGCGCCATAATACCCCATTGTAATTGTCATTCAGCAAGACATGGCCATTTATTTGGTGATGAATGGGAACTGACTGGATGTTAGAGTCTGTTTTCTGGTTATCTCCTGAGCCAACATGTAGCTGTTCTTGTCTGCTGCATTGCAGCTTCACAGGCTAATTGAATTTGGAGCAATACAAAACGACTTGTTTTAATTCAGGCTCACCAACAGATGGGAATATGATGGCACTTAGGCTAATTAAAACATTTGGCCTGGCACTTCTCTCCCCTACAATGTTTTCTCTCATAATTTTTTTCTGCTCCAGGAGGCCATAATCTTTCACTTGTCAATGCATGAACTCTGGTCCAAATGTTGTTTCTGACCCTTACATTAATATAGTGTCTGTTCGGAGGATATTCTTTATAAATATAGCCTGATACCAAATCAATTCCTAATGCCATATACTGGATATTTAAAAAACATTTGATAAATACTACTATAAAGATTTTTTAATTCCAAGTGTCACATTTAGTCTTATTTTTTTCCATGCATTTAAGCAAAACAATATTGTCTTTTTTAACTATTTGCTATACAAGTTAACGTGTATTTAAAGAAAGTAGTTTAGTGTTTCTTTTCAACAAAATTCCTCATATGTATTGATCAGTCTTTCAGGATCATTATGAAGAGTAATTTTGCCCACTCTTTTATGGAGTGCTATTTCATCCTGTCATAACATTTCAATGGATTTCAGAGGGATCTCAGGAATGTACTTGATGTTTCATTAGTGAGCCCAACAGCAAATTACTAAATAACGATACTCAAGGTATATGCTGTCTGTTTTACCATTAACAACTTGTATGCTTTGAGTGTACATGTATGTTTACTCGCATGTATTTGACAAACTTTACATTACAAAATCCCCATAAATAGCTAAACAAAAGAGTTAATAAGGAATCAGACGAATTCCCATTTAAAATAGTATTCACGTATATACGTTATAAGTTTGCATGTGCCATTATCCATCCATCCATTAGCAGTAAGGCTTATCCTATGCAGGGTAACAGGGGGGCTGGAGCCAATCCCAGCTGACTTCGGGGCAAGAGGCGGGGTACACCCTCGACAGATCGTCAGTCCATCACAGGGCTAACACATAGACATACAACAATTCACACACACATTCACACCTACGGACAATTTAGAGTCACCAATTAACCTGCATGTTTTTGGACTGTGGTAGGAAACCGGATTCTCGGGAGGAAACCCACGGTAACACAGGGAGAACATGCAAACTTCACACAGAAAGGCGCTCAGGTTGGAGCTGAACCCAGGACCTTCTTACTGTGAGGCAACAGTGCTAAACACTGCACCACCGTGCTGCCCTATATGCCATTATATGTAATAAAAACAAACATATTTTTTAAAATAACTGAACAATTTTGTTCACAGTTCATAAAATTGAGGGGTTAAACCTTTTCATATTTCACTTTGTAGAGATATGCCACGTGTTGTTCACGAGTACAGAAAAGGAGAGCAAACAAATCAACGGATCGATGGGGAAATTAAAAGATAGTCTGAGAAATAGAAGCCAAGAAGGTGCAAAACGAGAAGAGAGAGATAGGAGAATGGTGAGGAAGCAACTGGACACTTCCTCGCTTGTCTGCACTGCAGCTTTTGACACTCTCAATCACTGTTAACTGAATTCACTGAGTATGGCAGGTTTGTCAGCCTTTCTGCTGTGCCCCCATACCTCCAGCAACAGATCATCTGCCAGGTAGACTACCATAAATATCTGACTGTTACAAGTAGGGAATGGAAAGTTGGACCCAAATCCAGGAATCCTAGGAAGCATTGCTTTTAATTCTCAGAAAGGTGCACAATTGAATGCAAGTAAACAAGTAACATGTAACGTTCAACAATAAGTAAACAAGGAACAACTCAAGAAATAAGACATTTATTAACACCAAAACAATCAAACACAAAATGACACAGATGAAAACAATGAGACAAAAGAGGACAGGTGAAACAAAGAAAGACTGAACAGATACATGTTGAACAGTGTAAATGGAACTGGCAGACAAACAAGCAGCCAAGGAGGCCAAACAGGCAGCCAAGTAAACCACATCCTTTAACATTTAGGAACTGTTTCGTTCTAATAATTCACAACACTACTTTGCACATAGGAATTACTCTAAACCTAATTTTAGGTCCTGATTACAGTTGTTCATCCATATTTGATAAAAGACGGAGAGACCTCACAAATTTTCACTGGCACTACATGAAAAGAAATGGAAACCTTTAACAATCTCGTTTCTCTGACATTTGAAATGCTAATGGAATCTGTAAGATTAAAAGTTCTGTCATATTTATTTCCAGAAGAAATAATTGTGTGATTACATTTAATGCTTATCATTCACTTTCCCCCTGTGATTGAAATTTCATCATGTTGAGAATCCTCTGAAAGCTGACCACATTTGAAATCCTTATCACAGCTTTTGTTCAGTCCTACCTGGCCTTTGTAATAATGATAATTATATATATGTGTATATATATATATATATATAGCTGCACTCTTGTCTGTCTCATTCATCTTTTCTCCCTTCTTCCAAAGTATCCAGTGACCTCCCTTTTAGATACATACAGTACACATGCATACTTTGTTGATATGTCAAGTTCTTCTCACCAATCGCATGCATTTCATCTGAAAACAATATTTGTGTCAAGCTATAATAAAACACAGTTTTTTGTGATTGACAAAATGTTTTCTCCATTGAAGAAAAAGTAGAGTGTTCCACAAGGATGCCTGACAACCAGTGGCTCTTGGTGAATTACTTGTACTTCCTCATCCCTGAAATAGCTTGGCGACCATACTGTTACACGTTTCTTCCCCCTTTCACCATTTTGACCTTGGAAAGCATTTTGCAATCTCAATAATAATTATTGATAGCTGTTCAGCAAATTTTTTACATTAATCACAAATACACACACACACACACACACACAAACACACACACACGGATACAACACACACACACACATACTCACACACACACCCACACACACACATACAGTATATGGGGTCTGCGATGCACACAATTCCCTCTTGACATGATATTTGTAGAATTAATTATGCATATTTATTATAAGTTATATTTACACACCACTCTCCGCGTTTGCATGACAAACCATACCATAGCTCCTATAGCAACTTTGTCACACTAAAAACACGTTGATATAAATTTATATACATGCCTCAACAATCTATGTCAATGTGGGAACGTTCTCTCTATGTTACGGAATAGTTTAACGCATACTCATCCATCTCGTCAATGGAGTATTTGCCGGGCTTTCCCAACTTAAGCGAATACATTCATTAAAGGTCAGAGGCCGTCATGGTAGATTGGTGGTGTCTCCTGTGGGAAATACCAACTCACAGTACAGTTCCATTGATTCAACCTTATCCTTTAGGTAATTTTGGTCTCCACATTATTATTTTGTATGATCTAATATGTATGTGAGGTTTGATTGTTTGTTGTATCGTGGCTTGATCTCGTGGCGTATCAGTATGTCTGACAATAAATTACACTTTGATACAATATGCTTATTATTTGTTCTGCTGATCTTTGAAGTTACTTGCTTTCAAGTCAAAGAGATTTGTTATTGTTGGGATGACATATTGTTTATGCTTTTGTTTTCATTTCAATATAGTTTTAATAATTTTTCTTTGCTTAATGAACATTTTATTGATTGTTTAATTTAAGTTCGGTAATTTTCCATTGTAAATTAGATACTCTTATTTAATATTGCATCACGTAACGTAGAACTAAAGTAAAAATTATTTTTTACTTTCTTGTTATGGCTGTTAATATTTTTGTGTGATTACAATTGTTAAAATCCAACTTTATGACTGCTAATGCTTTGCACTATAATGACAGTGGGGAATATTGGACACAAATTAAAACACACAGGATCCAAAGAGATCTTTAAGTAACACATTAAAAGCCAATAGACCGATATAGTTTCATCCACACCCAATTAATTCCTTTCTAACTCTCAGTGGAACCAATTTCACGCTTCCATGATCTGACAAAGTACTTAAATGTTTTAAAAAAGGCAGGGAAAACTCAAATAAGGTGTTCGTCATTAGCAGAGTTGCATTTCTAAGGTACTGTATGTGCACCTTTGTTGTGCTTGACATCTTGAATCGTTTAGAACTCCATATGACCTGAAATGCTCCTCACTAAGGCAAGGGATAAGATTAGCAAGCGAGGGAATTGTACAACAAGAAAAAACTAATGTGGTATGCAGGCCACCTTGCTGTCCCCCAAATATGCCCATTGACTGAATAATGTACAGAATATAATGCTTATTGTTTAATACTTAAATAGGAAGATGATGTGTTGATCAGAAGCTGTAAGATATTGCGATTAAAAATATCTATGATTGTACCTTTTCAAATTTAAGTAAGTGCATTTTTTTTGTGATGTAATTTGAGTTACACAAAAATCCAGTTTCTTAATGCTAATGAGACTGACCAAACCGGAGTGCAATAGTGTCCTGTGTTATGAAAAAGGTCACTGATCTCTCCACTCAGCAGGTGGCTGTAACAGACATTAATCTGACTGGGAATGTTCCTCCTGAGATAAGACAATTATTCAGATTATTGTTAACAACCTTCATACAGCAGGAGTGGGTGTTTGGCTTTTCACAAGAGCCTTCACTTTCGTCCTCTTGCGGTTACCATGGAAATAGGATATTATTTACACTCCTTTGACAGTCCGTTAATTAACTAGTCAGCATGCAACACTCTGAGTCCCTTAATGAGTGCATTGTGTTGTTGCCTAAGCACAGAAGGTTATGTTTAACCTAAGGTAATGTCTCCATTTTCTCTGAAAATAATTGCTGCAGCAACACTAGAGACAATACATTGGCATTATGAAGTGTATCTTTAATGAGAATAGTGAGTGTATGTTTATATGTGTGACTCTGTGTCTGTGTGTGTGTGCACGTGCGTGCGTGCGTGTGTGTGTGTGTTCATGTGTGGTTATGTGTGTGGGTACGTGTGTCTGTGTCTGTGTGATTCTTGTGGGTTTGTTTGAGGTAATGAGTATTTATTTTTGATAAAGAAACCTCTAATGGAGTTTGTTTAGAACTTTGCAATATATCTTACCATGGAAAGAGTGTGCATGAGTGTGCATGCATACAATTGAGTGTTTTCACCCAAAAGACTGTAGGAGGGTATAGAGTACTTCTGTTTGCTTTAAATTAGATCCAAATTAATTATTGGTGATAATGCCTCACTGTGCTAACCTAGTACAAATCCTGAACGGCATGATGTAGGCAGCAGAATTTAAATTTATAGGGCTACATTTTAACATTTGTTACACAAGATAAATGACATTCAGAAGGTCCAACTTGATCAGTTTCCTTGGAGTTAGAAGGTTTTCTTTTAATCCAACCATCTAATTGATTTGGCCCACGCTGTGTGTACTTAAGAAAACAGTGAGGACATTCAACTTTGGTTACAGAGAAGTATTTGGGAAACTATTTAAAAAATCACAATAATCACCAAATGCTTATGTAGATACACCTTCCTGTTCTAGATTAGTACAACAGAGTAAAATAAACACAAGGTACGGTGTGCTGTGAAATCCTCAGAGATTTTCACTAGAACTCATAGAGGAGGTTATTTGAATTATTGGGCGAGCCAAGTCAAAGTTAGTTCATGGTAAATTAGAGAGTGCCCTGAACAGTTCCTGAACGGCTACACATGTCTGTGTGCCTGTCTGCAGTCTAGCGCCTCTCCGCCAGGCAGGCCCCTGTGTGGAAAGGCAGAAGGTCAGCCAACTCGTGCTTTGAGAGAATGCAGCTGTTGGCAGGCTCGCTTCTATTTACCCAAACCGTGTTTTTAAAACTAATGGGACTGAGTATTGGTGCCAGGGGAAGGCTATGCATGTGGTTTAATGAGACGGAATTGTGAATAAATGGCAAAAATATTCACATTTGCATGGAACACAACATGTGCTAATATGCAACCTGAGGACGGAATGCCACCGCAGGGTAGCCCAATATTTAGACATCGACAATCACAGAATACTGGTTGTTCCTGACCAAATGACCAATGAGAAAAATGTTGACGGTCAATAGTCCTTTTTCAAATCTATGTCTGCACAGGCTGCAATTAAAGTTTACTTTAATTCAAATAAATGTTTTTGTATATCCTGTTTGTCACCATTATGCTTGAGAGCATAAACAAAACCTTTAACTGTGTGTAAAATATTACTATAGTGCCTGTTCATTTTGGATAATTTAAACAACTATTTGCTGTGAAAACAAAAAAAAATCACAACTAGTCATAAATCTATTTGTTCGTCTGCAATCAATTTATTTTTTGACTGAAATTACATTTAAAAAGCCAGCGCTGTTTCAAAGAGTGCATAAGAAAAGGGTAATTAAGGAATATAAATCCCTCTTTGTTACAGTGGAGGAAATTAATTTAGACCATATTGGGCATTTATCAAGGCTGAGTGAGCTTGTAGTCTCTTGGCAACTCTCAGATTATTCCTTGGCATGGGATTTGATGTCCTGTGCCCGAACCATAGCATTCCATGTAATTGTACGCAGTAAAACCCAAATGCCATAGAATAATAAGCTCCAAAACAATGGTTCCATAACATACTGGACCATATATGGTTCACTGACACAAATCAAAAAGATGCACTTAAGTACAGTTGTTAAAATAATAAAAACAATCTTTTTCTCCACAAAGAGTTCAATATTATTATTCCTTAGTTTAAATTACAATTCATATTCTGGGATTATTTTTAATTGGTGATCATGGATTGTTTTTTATTAGGACACATGTTTGGTTCATGGAAGAACAAAATGTCCAAGGGCCTGAATCACTTGGCTTTGTGCAATATGCTATGGATCTGTTAGATGCTGCAGTTCACATGCAGAAAACAGATAAACCAAAACCATAAAACGTCTCCAAAAACAGCTTACCAAAACAATTCCTGTGGATCTGTTTGAGGCTTTTTGCAAGCAATGGCTCCACCAATTAAAAATGCATTTATATATGTACACACACACACACACACACACACACACACACACACACACACACACACACACACACACACATTAGGGTT
>JAVQJS010000483.1:0-15745 GCA_036024795.1 Galaxias rostratus | reverse complement strand
TCATGAGTAGATGACACATACTGTAATTATGAATGGAGGGCAAGGTAGCAAGAAGGAATCGCCATAGCTGTGTAACTGGCACATATAACAAAAGAATACAGGTTCACAGGGGTGAAGGGTTAATGAATGCCAGTGGGGGCACAGCGACCCAAATCCAGAACCGCAGGTGGTCAAAATAGGGCTTGGCGGACAAAATAGCCAATCTGTCTTGTGATTGTTGTCGGCCTCGTTTCCACTGAAAAAAATAAATAATTTATTTTCACATAACTTTCTACTGCGTCTCTTTTTCTAATAACGTTACATGTCGTTCTACAGACACCCCCAAAAAATTGTTCATAAGACTCATCCAGCAAATTTTATAACCAATTGGATTACACAGAAAAAAATTCAGTTAACTGACACTTAAATTAAAAGACAAACTCTATGATGAAGTTGCAGCTAATTTCTCCCACCTACTCTCTTTCAGTCCTTCAGGTTGTTCTCTGTTACCCTGATTCAGTTTGTGTAACAAAGCTCTGAAACCAGTATGGCAGCAGTGGTGGCTCAAACCAAACCTAGATGCTTCCTACTAAATGGTGCTAAATTAAATGGTGTAACGTTGGTTGCTTCTCATGTGCACAGACTTGGGTTCTACTGATCTGTGGCATGGTCGTAATTATGGTCATATACTCTAGATAATCTTCCCCATCACAGTGCATCAAAGTCCATCCCCATTGTAGTCCATCAAACTCTCCCGCAAAGTCGGAGCTTCAGGAGAAGTGTGACTGTCCTTGGACGTCTTTTGGTGTGACACGCCAAGCAAATAGCTGGAGATGGACATACAGAGTTGCGTGGCACAACCTTAAGAAAAGCATACCAGCTGAATCAATCGTGAGGTGCGGCTCACCACTTCGATCACAGGACTATCCCTGTCCTGGAGTAAGGTGGCGAGAGACATGCAGGATCGTGGAGTCTAGGATGGGGCTCTGTGGTGTTATTTTACTCTGTTGGTTAAGCTCACATATTTGTTTGTTTTTAAAAGGGAAAGATGCAATGTGAAGGGTACATTATTCATCGACTTTGCCGCACGTGACATTTTGAGCTCCTAGCTTGCCGGCCTCAATGAATCAGAGGTAATGGTTGAGGTGAGTTGAAAGAGATGGGATAGCTGAGTGCTATGGAATAAGAACATGGAGACCGAACAAAGAATCAGAGTGCGCGGTAGATGCCTCATTAGTCCGACTGTGTAAGGGAAAGTATTGGCATCCTCAGATGTTCAAGTCTAAACTGCTGTTACGATGTGAGAGAGGGGTCCGATTGTAGGCCTGGTCACAGAAGAGACAGTGGGTGCCTTTCGGAGACACTGAAGGGTAGAGTTTGATGTCTTATCCATAACACAAAGTTAGGTTATTTCTCTGTGTACAGACTTACGGCCTGTAGTCATTAATAAAATTGTGCTTGATCATTGCTTGTTCCCTTTCCTCCGTTTAAATGGTGATTGTCGGTGGAAGAGTTCAAATATCCTTGACAATAGAAACGGAGGTGGGGAAGTGCGTGGGAGGAGAGGGGAGTACTCTCTTGGGCACTTGAGACCATGCTCCATGTTTACATACAGTGTTTGCTTGTACAATGGCAGCAGGACAAGGATAAAACACTATCGTTATTTTTTTCGATGCCTATTCAGCCATTGTCTTCATTGAAACTGTGTGTGTTCATACCATTCATAGTCCAATGTATGTCCTCTCAACATATTTTAGTTGTTAACCAGACTGACGGTCTCTAGGAAGGAACACTGTCCATACACCGGAGAATGCAGCCGCAAACACACATTAAGCCTTCACAAAAAAGGTCAACCTGTTGCATAATTGCACATTATATGTAGAAAAAAAACCAATTAACATGATTGAAGAGAGTTAGAATAGCTACAAAAAGCTAGTAGACCGGTCTCCTCATGTGTAGACCAAAGGGGCCGGAGACATAAAAAGCAACTCTGAATTTCTAGTTATACATCCATGTTTTTGCTCCCACTCAGAGTGACCGGAGGGCAACATGGGTTACAGAATACAGTACTAGCTGATGGCCAAGTAATACCAAAGCTCTAGCAACTTCTAAAGATAGCCTAGCGTGAGGCATGCCCAGGTTGTCATGGGGACACATCTCTCAAGGGACTCTGCAGAACTACTCAGGCATTCAAAATGTTAAAAGTTTTTTAACCTCTGAAGTCCTGGTGGTTGTGGATGTGCACTGCAAGCTTTACTTTGCCCAAGTCATTCTTTATTCATTTGTTCATGTGTGGCTGCAGTTTAATGTTTGCTTGCCTAGTTAAAAAAAGCTCAACTACAAAACTGCTCACTGATATGCAGAAAATTGGAAGTGGCTTTAAGCACATAACACAGAAATCTACAGACCCTTGTCCAAAACATGCGGATTGTTTTTCCGTCCAGTTGCTATTGTGCTTGAGTGCTGCTTTTCTCACAACAATATTTCTGAATTCTGCAAATGCCTTTTCTATAATAGATTTAGACATTTAAATTCTTCTTTTCAGCTTTTTTATTTTTTCTTCTTCTTTTGATTTTTGTGGTGGGTATATCATACACTCTCAATAGCCACATGAGCCATAGGGAACTGTTGGCACTCTATCTTTAGCTTTCCTGGTAACCAAAACTTCTTAATGCTCCATAAACACCTCTTACAAGTAACATTATGCTATGTACCCAAACTTTTAACTGCGTTTTTGATCACAGTACACATTTGACTCATTTCTGGAGAATATTTTGTTGACTACTTTTCTCTTGCTCTCCTGGCTTTTTTGTAATTGTTACATATTTAAGGTTTTTGGTTGGGTTTAAGTTCAAGGTTAAGTTTACTTATTAGATGTATAGAACAAGAAGCAGTTGTTTTAATATTGTCTATATTTGCTCGAATGGGTGGAAGGTGTTGCTCGAACCTTAACCCTTGCCCATTTGGAAGTGATATCCATGAAAGGGTGAAAGGGTACAATTCTACATCCAACCATGTCTCCAGATGCTACCATGTTGTGACCAATTGTGGTGTGTTAAAACGCCCCTTCCTCCCTCAACATTAGGCAAGCAAAGTTGTTGAAACTCGCTAATGCCACCAAAATATTTATCTTCGTGAATGAGCACTCCACTGGCTCTATGCCACATACTGGTCATAATTAGCTTTTCCCAAACTACCTTCATTGTTTCCAAAGGAAACGTAAGACATCAGGTGCATTTTTGTACAATCTGTGATGTACTAAATGAAGTCCTGGTGCCGATTATGCTATTGCACGCCTAACTGCATTTTCCACGTCTTTCCATTTTGGAGGGCTGGTGTCCATTTGTTCCCCCCCTTATCAGTTTCCTTTAGGTGGCTTTCCTGTTCCTGTTTGGTTGTGGTCTTTGTAAAATGAATTCCTTGCTCATTTTTCTTTCTTTCTCTGTGGGTGCTTGACTTGGCTCTCCTCAGTGTTGACGGACATTTATTTTTAACAAAGTTCTCAATGGCCACCTTTCAAATGTCAGACACTTTTTTCCATTACTTTAATTAATGGCCTTCTTGTTTATATAAGCTTGTTATGCTCTTGTCGCCCCCTTGCTGTTTTTGCTTAGTTTCCACCAGTGTTTTCTCCAGGATTCTCCAACAAGCCACATTTCTAATTTCCATAAAATCAAATGAGATCCACTATTTTCTCTTTCACCTGGGCCCTCGAGTTGTTCTGAATCTTTGAGTCTTTGGTAATATAATACCAAATCTTCTTTTCAGTGTCAGCCAGCCACTTCACTGTAGGTTTAGAACCACTGAGCTGGTCCTTGGATATTTTATATGGCTGATTGGGCTCCCCCACCTATCACCTTGCTTCTTGTGCCACCTTGCGCTGACTAGGGTCAAAACGGTGTTTTTTATATGTGAGTCACACCCCATACCCCCTTCCAGACTCAATGGGTATTTTCACTTTGGCTACCTTTTTGGTGTCTTTTTGCAGGGGCACTCAGTCCACTGATTACAGTTTAGGGCTGCAGACATGAGTTGCTCGCCCATGTCTGCCCCATTGGGGTCTATTCCCTCCGGTTAGCTGTCTCTCCAATCTGTCACAAGGACTTCCCCCTGTTGTCAGTTGTCCCATTCACAACAGTCACCAGAAAACCATCTGGATGGGATATTTCCAAATACACAAGATACGGTGTTATAATGATCCATTATGAATCTCTTCTGCACTCTACATCTATCTCATCCTCTCTTTTTCCGCTTCACTATCTATCCACTCCTCTCTCTCCCCCTCCATCTATTTCCTTTCCTTTTTTCCCTTTCCTTTGATGGAGGCTTGGGACAGCAGAGCACTTAAGGGATAAGTAGAGGGCCACTCTGCATTGAGCTGTGAAAATCAAGGCCTGAGGGTCCTACTCATTTTTTTTTTCCAACACTGCAACCCATTACAACTGAAGACAACTTTTATGCTGAGAGGTAAGAAGCCACATTCTGAATCCCGAATGCTCAGCAACACCAGAGCACATCATCTCATTAATTTAAGGGAGAGATGCTATTTTTATCTTAGCCTGGAGTCACCCCGCAGTGCAGTAGTTAATCTGGACAGGGGGTTTCTAGCCTGTAACACCGTAAACTTAACCATAGTGTTTATATTATACCCTTTAAACTCTTACAGACAATCAATTCATTATGGGGCGCCACACCATTTCGGAACGCCATCCAGTGGGAGCACACAGCCTCTGAGCCTCCTTGATGTTTTCCTCATCTCGTTGCTCACATTGCCATAGCACAGGCTATAGTTTGGTGAGGCTTTCACATGAGTGAGTGTTTTGAAAAGCTTGTGTTAACAGCAAGGAAAGCAACTCTGTTCATTCATCACATCACACCGAGGACGAGGACTGACACAGTGCGCATCAGTTTGTATCAAATCAGGACGATGAATGTGCAGGTTAATATCAGTGTGTGAGTGTGTCATCGCATCTACAAGATGTATTACTATTAAACACGTTCTGTTTGCTTGCAAGGTTTATCCGTCGTAGCGTGTCTGAAAGGGAACATGCTAAAGCCAGATGATGCATTCCTAATTGATGCAGTTGACATCAGATCATCAGGGCTTAGTCTGACTGGAAGTCTGTCTGTGACTGCTGCCTGATAGTGCTCCCCTCTAAAATTCTGCCGGACTCCATGTCCAGCCTACCTCTCTCTCTCTCCCCTGCCCTCTCTCTCTTTCTCTCCCTCTCTCTTTCTCCACCTCACTCGCTCCCTCCCTCACTGTTTATCTTACTCCACCGCACGCACACACAATCTCTCTCTCCCTGACTACGCTTCGCTGCCCCCGCCCCCTTCCACTTCATTCAGCAGCTCATCTCTGACTACACACGTGGTCACGTTTTGCTTCATACTTTTCCATTGGAGCGGAGCCATCTTTAGGGATTTAACAGCATAACAGGACTCATAGACAAACACACATAAATAGACACGCATTCTCCGGCTCAAACATAGTAGATATGCACTCTAAATGGAAGATGCCTATTGTGCTTGACAAACGCTCTCACAAAGCCCCCTGCTTTGCTTCCCGTGTGTCCTTAACCTGCCATGGCCGATTGTTGAAGCGGGGGCCAGATATCACAACATGCTTTTCACAACCAAGTCAATCATGCATTAGTAGCAGAGGAAGAACTGACCCGAGAGGCAGCAGGCATGTTAGGACTCCTATGTACAGTGTGAATACACATGGCTATAAGAACAGAGTAGGACTAAAAATAAAACGTGTGTGTGTGCCATAGTTATTAATAGGACATTGATGTCTCTCATCCTTTATTGCGCTCTTCTGCTCTCCCAGCTTTCATTCAACTATTAGTTTGCCTCTGGCTGTTTCTGGAGGTGCTCTAAAAATAGAGGTAGCTCCACTGCACGTGTGCGAGTGATTTCCTTTTTACTCTCTTACACACACCCTCTCTCTCTCTCTCTCTCTCTCTCTCCCTCTCTCTCTCTCTCTCTCTCTCTCTCTCTCTCTCTCTCTCTCTCTATCTCTCTCTCTCCGCTTCATTCAAACATCCTCCTCACTAATTAATTATTTCGGCTTCATTGAAGATAGCGAAGGATTTCATGGAGGGATATTACATTAATATATCTCAAATATAGTTTCATTAGTTTTGGTAATCGTGGGTTCTTAATGCCAATAAAGCATCCCTTTCATTTTTTCAGTTTTTTTTCTAATCCAAAGATAACATATTAAGCAGCCCTAACGCACAGCCGTCTGGCTGCTTCCTTCAGCAAAAATATACTTCAAGTATGATTACGTAATATTTTATATATGTGTTTAATGGAATGTGCATGTTATTGCATACCATGGACATCAGGAAGTAGAGCATAAGGGCATCTAATGTCATTTAGTCTAATGCCTTTCCCACGGAAGTGGGATGGTTTAGTTTTTCCAGGAGGAATTAAATGGGTTGGTCTATGGCCATGTCAAACAGAAACAGAATTAGTGGGCTATAGTCAGCTCACACTGGTGGGGCTGCGATGCAATTACTGTACTGTACATGGCAGGTTGTAAGCTCTGAGCTAATGGAAAGTCTGTGTTGTTGGGGAATCGATGCCAAGGAAAACATAGTGGTCAGCAAGATGGACAGGACGGTCTAGGGAGGTTGAGATAGTGGAGCGAGGGAGCGTATCTGTCGCGGACGCAGTGCTAAGACGAGCGAAGTAAAGCAGAAAGGCTCCCTACGCTATGACGCCGTGCAGACAGTAATGACATGAACATACATTTTCACCAAGCAGACGCAACAAGCTTTCTCTGTGATAGTTACCAGAGCATGTGCGACATAGCAATGCAGCAACTGTGTTTGACAGTTGAGAGAAGGCACTGTAATGGTGAGCAACATATCGACAAACACTCCACAGATCTGGTGTCAGAAGCGGTTTGTCACCACAGAAATGTGAGGAGTGGCTACTTTGATACATAAGCAGACAATTTGTTGCTTTCGCACTCTCGCAGATAAATGTTCCCAGGCACTTTATACTCACTGTCTCCCCTGATCAGTGTCAACCATTTCTCTCTTTGTGTGTGTGGCTGAGGGATCTGTCCTTTGAATTACTCTGGCGGTGTCTGCATGTATGCACCTGATGGTGGGAGCGCTGGCTGCAGCACAATCTGTGTGTGCATTCCATCATTGCGTTGTGAGTCAGCCCTCTCCCGAGGTCCTCCATTCCCTAAACTGTGCTGCTCACATGCTGTGAATCTCTTCACCGCCTGGAAGTCTTAGTTGGAAGTCGCCCGATCTTGGCAAGAGATTCAAGGGGCGAGGGGATCACGGCGCTCATTGAGAAAGAGAGCGCGAGAGTGATGCTGGTGTTGAAATCTCAGCATGGGGCATGGCTGGCAGAGAGGACCCAACTTGGAGACACGCAGGGGCCAAATCGGGGAGGTCACCGTGTTACTATGGAACTCGGTGCACTGCAGTGATGAACACACCAGAGCACAGGCAGTTATCTAAACAGGTACCTCACTGTGTAAGATCCCGTGCTGTGAACCTCCTCTCTTGCCTAATCAGATCCCACTCAATCCTGCCAAGAGATTGAAGGGGAAATCATGCTCATCTAGAGAGAGAGATGCTGGTGTTAAACCCCAGAGGACCCTACCAAGAGACACACAGGGACAAATCTAGGAGATCTCCATTTTACCATGCGCTGTGGTGAGTGTTTCCCCCTGTTGACTAACAATCAAGAGCACAGCCTGTAGATCAAACTAGAATGTGGTGTGTTGTTTTAGTCATTATTTTACTATTACACACACTGCGTTGCCAAATAATAGCCTATTCCTTTGCCCTGTATGTTCTCATGGGGGATCCGCAGCTTCGACAGTGTTGAGAGTGTTTGTCTGCTTATAATTGTCCCCTATCACAGGCGCTCCCACTTTCACTGCACGTGCAAACCTACAGTTATCTCAATTCTATCATTTAGATCAGGGACATGGTTCTGATCCACATGCAAGCGTGGTCTGCTTTGAACCTTTGGCAAGACCAAGATATGAGCTTTATTATGATTTCAAATGGACCGTCAGGGCAAAAGAATTGCTGACATAGCCACTGCATGGATCCAAAGAAGTAGATCTATTTTGGATGTGTAGAGAAAAATGTAAACTTGACAGGGCAGGATAACTGACTTACCATTCAGCAGGATTTAACCATTTGTGTGAGCAGCAATGCCATTTCTTTTCGATAGCAGAGTGTTAAGCCTCACTGCGATACACGTTCCATGCAGGTTCAAGGTCACCACATCATCAAATGGTCTAGCTGTAAAGAGTGAGGAACGACCTGTCAAAGGGAGGAACCGATAGGTGAGGGAGTCGACCCTCGGAGAAAATGCTTCTGTTGGCCTCATCCTGTTTGTGCAGTTGAATTCATTTCAACGTTTGATCCCTGTATTACACTGCCTTTCCTGAAAGGTTTGCTTGGATGTTTGTTCATGAGTGCTGATTTGAATCCTGACGCTTTGTTTGAGATTTTTTCCTTTTGCTGTCCGCTGTCTCCTCAAACAAGCCGTATCTCTCAATGGAATTTAATTAAAACAGATACATGCATATGCTTGTGACAATATTCACCTTCAATTTTTCTTTACAAAAGCACTTTCTAATTTTGGATAAACTTTATAATAAAATGTTTTAGCCATTGCAGTTTAGTGTTTAGAGTCCCTGTGTTACGGCCAATGGAAAAACAACAAATGCATACTTTTAGAACACAGAAGATTGTGTTGTTGTCACAAAGACTAAAGAAAAAACAGGGTTAACAGCCGAAGAGCCTAGCACACACATTACCTTCCCTTGACCCCACACACATACATATCATTACCATCAAACTAAACTATGGTTATCGTTAAAATAATCCATAATGTATTGTCATTTCATCAGAATTATGTCCAAATTAGGATTGTAGATAGTTGGAGTTACTCTGAATCTAAGGTATTCATATCATGCCAGTCGTGACCTAAACAAAGTCAGAATGCTGAATATATTATGTCCATATTGATATCTTTTCATTTGCTATTTTATCACTTCATGATTTTCAAATTAATTTTGATTATATCTCTTTACCCAGATTCAACTTCATTGGCTGTGGAACTCAAATCAGCAGCAGAAGAGGCGGTCAAAGAAAAAGATCAGTCTATGACTTTAAATGGCTGTCAATGCAATGCATAAATCCAGTGATTAAAGGGGTTACTGGGATTTTAAAGCATAGCTTCTATACAACCAAATCCATACACACACACACGTTCAAATCGTTGACAGCAGCAGTAACACGCATCGACAATGCTAATGCTATCATCCTGCTGTGTAAGATCAGGTAGACCACCTGCCCATGTTGACTTTGACAGGATGACATTTTCTCTCAATAGACATGCTTAAATCTATCCGAGCCTCTGCCTGATTTCCCTTAATCTTTCAGTAATCGCTCTACGGAACAAACCATTATGAAAATGCAATGTAAGATCAAGTCTAAAATTTTTGGAGGATGTTATTGTTGATTCAAATAATTGTGTTTGACGTTATGAAAATATTTATGAAAGTGTCTAATTAGGGGTTAATTTAGTTGCTATAGATTCCATAGGTTGATCAATTATATTAGTTTATATTAATCCAAATACATTTATGAGTAGATGCATGTAAATGCAATGATAAAGATCATTGTGCAGTTCACAAAAGTTTAGGTATCTGGCACGAAGGCTGTGGGGCCCACTGAGGCTTTTTCATACTTTTGGAACAAACACTACATGCTGCCACCCACCATAAAAATCCAAATTAAACTACCACCCAACGGCTTCCACATAAATGCATTATAGCTTTTGAAAGATAACAAACCGAGCGTGTAAAAAAATAAAAAATGATTCTTTCAAGTTTAACAGCCTCTATATTTTGGGTTTCCCCTGAATGCGGTGTACTTGCCAACCAAATATATCAATGCTCTGAGTGTGAAATCTGTAAGGGGCTTTGAATGTAGGAGAGCGACAGCACAGCAATTCAAAGCATGGCCATGTGAGGTTATGAGTCCTTCACTTTTCTTGAAGTTCACTGAAAAGTTTGGGTTTTCTTTTGAATAAAAGACCCATTCTCTATATTTGCCACACATCACATCTATGATGGAGCATAATTGATCCAAAGACTTGAGCAGCCACCCCATTGGATTTCATGAGACCAGAGTGCCATAACATTTGTATTGGCAAATCAATTTAGACAGTCCATCAAAAGCAGATGGATTCCATTTGAATTATTTATTGATTTATGAAATTGACACCTACATTGGTGACTTAATTTTAAGGTAGACACATTTTTATGGTGTTACATAGGTTTCCCTTTTATTGGATAAAACTGTTTTACTATGCTTATCATTGTAAAATGATTGTAATTGTTTAAAAGTATTTTAACATTAGTGTTGTTTTCCTTATAGAATTTTGTTTGATAATATTCTACACATAAATCCCACATACTTGTTTTATTAAATGTTTGTTTTGTGAGGCCTTCTGAATACATTATGAATGGATAACTTGCAATTTATTCAAACTATTTGTTATTTAGCTAACTGGTACATACAAATAATATGACATTTGTGAATCACCTGTCACAAAATGTGGTGATCATCAATGCATCGGTGGAGAGACAAACACACGCAGTACACTCCCTGTCACGCCATCCATCCCATCCATACGGAGGATCCCTGTAGCAGCGCCTGTAAACACGATGTACTGGGCAGGAAGAGAAGGATGTCACGAAAGAGAAACTGATCAGATACAGGGATCAGCTGCCGAGTGTTATTTGCCTTCCGTTTCTACGGGATTAGCGCCTCCCTCAGCAGAAACAGCCAAGTTCCAAGTCCTCCACTATGAATAAGGCATATGGCTGCTCATGATGTATGTACTTTAAGTACCTTATGTGGGTCAAACCTACTTCTTGTGTGAGTATGCACATCTTGGTGTGAATGCAGGCAGAGAATTTGATCACCTAGGTTTGTCAACAGAGCAACAAAAATTATGGTGGTTCAAGGTCAATTAATAAAAAAAGGATAATGTCTCTACATAAAAGCAAACATTGCTCAAGTCCATCCCTTTGTTAAATGCTAGTTTTCTGTGAAGGTGTGAAAATATCTGTGATGCATGCCCGGGTTAGCAACAGGCTGTAAGCAGACAATCAAACATAAGTATATGAGCCAATGCAGTGCTCCCCTGTGTCTAGACACCAGGTCTGTACTTAAGGTTTCTTGCACTTCTCATGTCTACAAAGATTACAAAAATAATTTGAATATTGTTGCACATGACATGTATTTATTGCTTCTAGCTACGGCTCTCAGCCATGAACCCGCTGTCACATTGCGAAACGTTAGAGGCTTATGTTTGCTGTTTGCTGGATATGCAGTACATTGGGTTTAGTCAGCTTCCATGTAATTATTTCTTGTTCCGTAGGAATGATTTTCTCACCTTGCTAAAGATGCCTGTACCATGAATGTAAATAGGCCAGGAGTCATCTCCCTGTAGTGGGTGCTGGGTCTTAATGTAAACACATAGCATGCTACTTTAGTGTCAAAAACTTAGCTTGCTCTAAAGAAAAATCCAATGTCCAACTTTGATTATAGATCTTATTCACATCTGCTAAGTCAATGTCCTGGATCATATAGATCCATAGAGTTCTCTACAAGGAGGTAAGTAAATCAGCACTCTAGGCCTGTGTTCCATCAAGTAATTTATTCAATGTGTATCTGAAAAAAGTCTCACTTAATTCTCTAACTCGCCTGCGGAACAAAGTAAAGAGAAAAACAGCCTTTTCCTTTCCTCTTGAGGCAGAACTCAGGGAATACCAGTTAGCCTCTAAGCACCGTTTCACATAGCTCACAGTGCTGACATAAGCAGCTTTAGCTGACCCGTTGTTCCTTGCTGTACACTTAGGCCCAGCTGTTGGAAATTAAATAGAATGATACTTTTGTTTCTGGATAAATAATTTTTTATATCTGCCTTGACGGTGAGGATTTACAAAACTAACATTTAATACATGTACTTTAAATCCACCAGGTTTTCAAAAGGTAAATACATTTTTCATCAACCATTTATGCAACAGTAAAGAGCCCACTTACTTTTTACTTTTTAGTCACGTACCGCAAACCATTTCTGAAAAGATTTTAGTGGCAGGGCTCATTATCCTGCTGAAAAAAGGCCACTACCATCAATGGGCAAAATTATTCAGCAACAATTTTTAGGTACACGTGTTTCGGTACGTGTCAAAGTGACAAACACATGAATCAGGACCCACAGTTTCCCAGCATCCCACTGTCCTAGCCAGGTGGCCTATGTAACATAGTGCTTCTTTTGGTGGTGGACAGGAGTCAGCATGGACACTCTGATCTGAGAACTCCCCACAAGACCTCATATTTTGGAGATGCTCTTAGCCAATCGTCTATTTTCGATGTGGTCAGCTTGGCCCCTGTCAAAGTCTCTCAATTTCTTACACTTTGCCAATTCCCACCTTCACCTGTCGATGGTTTATATGTATTGGCTTATTAGTATATTTTGACTAATTATGCTGTTGTTTTTATCATCTATGAAAACATATCAATCCAGGAAATAGATTTGATTGGCCCTGTCTCTCTAGCAGTTTAAAGGGCAACTTTGTATGGATCGAAGATGGTGTCTGTTTGAGTTTGTGTGGTGTGTTGTGTTGATGTACTTCAATTATAGTCAAGGAACTGCACAACATAGCTATGGATGCCATTAATAAAGACATGAAGATTAGAGTAAAAGGTTAATTGTAATTCGCACAGGGCTGCAGCTCACGCATTAGCTTGTGTGTGCCGGTATTAGATACGTTCCCCAGGTAGGGGAATATTCAGATGTGCTCTCATCACAATTCACAAGCCTAGCGGATTAACGGATGATCTCACCTTGGTCCCACCCCCACACTTTCTTAAATATTTAAGAGTCCCACAGGGACAAGTGTAGGAGGTCAAGGGTATCATTGCCATTCGTGTCGTTTCCATTCCTGTCTTCTTTATTCAACGGCCATGGGGAGAGGGTAAAGAGACAATCTGAAGGCCATAATGAAACCATAAAGCACTTAGCAATGTGACCTGTTCAATATCTTTGGATTTTTACAAAAGTGGTCCCTAATCAAGTCTACCACTGAGTGACGAGTCGTCAAAGAGATGTTTTAAGGGGTCAACCACTTGTCAAGTCCCCATGGCCAACTTTACAACCCAAGAAAAGAGGTGACAATCAGTTATTGTCTTTACAATCTAATCTTATTATTGTTTTGAGTGTATGGATGACTTTTCTCTGGCAATTGGCATTGTACTTTCACAAATTGCACTTGCCTCATGACGCCCTTCTACAGATGGCAATTTGAATTTAAATTAAAGGTTACTTTAACCTGAACAACTTTGCAATTCTTTTTACACACACAAAGGGAGAGTGAGAACACAAAAACAAGATTGACGGTTAAACTACAAGGCCTGTTGTTTATTAACAAAAACAATCTTAATTTGAGCGTGTGTATGTATGGTTGAGTTGAAAGAAGTGAAAGAGGAGGCCAAACATGTGAGAGTGGTTGTTGGTTTTCATTTTACTCATCAGCCTCCATAAAGAAAAACAGAAATGCTGAGCAATCAGTGTACTCTGTGTGCTGACAGAAGCCTTTAAGGTTCCCTGAAACAGGAAGGGAAGGACAGGGGATAAAACAGGAGAAACAAGTGGGGATAATTTAGACACGGGCTTTAATGAGGGTCTGTGCCAACAAATGGAAACAAGTGACAATGGTGTTAATTTACTCACATTCTTAATATATAGTCTTAAAATAGAAAACTGCCATTCACTGCTGATGGTTAGTGGTTCAGTTGGTGGCAAATTAGGTAGTGGTTGCTTGGCTGTCAAACAAAAACCACAAGTTGTGACAGCCTCTATAGGATACATGTATGTAGTTGAATCCGTTTTTTTTTTTCATTTCTTATACTTCTATGTTTCCTCTCAGACAACTGTAGCCTGCATGATTACACAATATGCCAATCATTATCAACTATAATAGTGGTCTTTCTCACTGATTTTCTTTCTTACAAAGTATAGGGATAATGGATCTTCTCCGAGCATTGGTAGAGCCTACTAGATTCCAAGCTGTCATTTGAAACCGTACCCCAATTCCTTTTTCAGAAGAACGGTTGTGTAAAGGAACACAAACACCCCCTTGCTCACTTTCTGCATTCACATTCTATTTGCTATTGGTTTAGATGGAATTCCAGAAATCTCAGTCCACCAACTAAAAAGTAATAACAAGCATGGAAATGTGTGGCCTATTGACGGAACTAAACATTATATAGACAATTGTTCTGATGGAACACAACGTATTAAACTGGTTGGCCAGATGTTGCCTTGGGTAGGAACTTTGAATCCCAGACTGTGGATTACTCTCAGAATGAAAAATGTGTATGATGTGAAAATATTGTTAATCCAGTGCCTCTGAAAGATGATTTTTGCACGACCTTACCCCTCAATGCAAAGAAAAGGAATGTAGGCTTGCTGTGAGCTCCAACCTCGCGTGTTACATTCCCTATCCCTAATCTTCAATCCCTCAACATGCAACAGCTATGAGCACAACAGCACAAAAGGCACGCATGCATTTGTCAATGTTGGAATAGAGAGTATATAATAAATCAGATAATTACAATGAATGGCACTAACACCAGTGGATTGAAATGAACAAAAGCTCTATGACCAAAAAAAGCATGTGTTTTTAATGAGGACCACATTCATACCTTTTTAATAAGGATTACATTTGTGCGCTCTTGTACTCGCTGCTTTCAGGGGGAGAAATCAACTCTTTTATCCTTCAGTTCATTGACCACTTATCCTTTCCATAATCCTCTGTGTGTTTAAGTCAGAAAAGCTTTGCCTTTTCAAAGAGGACAGATACTACAAGGAGAACATATTGGTACCAAGGGTAAACAGCAGGGGAGGATCACTGTGAGGTAATCATGCCAATGCTAGTCCCCATGCAAACCACTGCATAGCCTTGCTTTGAGTTAGGCTTTTGCACCCAATAAGAGTATCACTTACTATGTGCAATATAAAGCTTTGGCACAGAAGTAGTGTTAAAGAAAAAGATCAGCTATTTAACAAAAAGTTGGAACCGTTTTTGCTTGGATAAGTAATGTTTCCAAATCCACATTTCATGTTTTGTGCATTATGTCCTGCAGGCCTTTTTTATGTACAAATCTTTTTATGCATATGATATTGAAAGGTGCTAGTGTGCTTCCAGCTGTAGGCTGCTTTGGTACAAATAAAGGAGCTTACACCCGTGGTGTGATCCAAACGGTCAAAGGGGAGACCTAAGCTTAGATGTCGTGTCTCGAATTAATTGATGTGTGCTATTCGTCAGGAAAAAAGGAATGAATTGAATTAATTAGCTTTACTTTATGTCTTTCAGCCACGGGACAGGCCCAGCCAACTAAGAAGGCTAATATCCTTACAAATATTCACAACACATCTTGCAATTGCGCCCTGGCACATTATTTGGTATGGACCAACTTCAGACAATTGTGTGTGTGTGTGTGTGTGTGTGTGTGTGTGTGTGTGTGTGTGTGTGTGTGTGTGTGTGTGTGTGTGTGTGTGTGTGTGTGTTTGTGTGCGTGTGTGTGTGTGTGTGTGTGTGTGCTGGACAAGACTGAACCTGGATCCGTTACAAACTTTGCATCTCTGGGGATCCTATGAGGTGCCCAATACAAAGTCCCTTGAAAAACTTTTTACT
>JAVQJS010000481.1:0-18261 GCA_036024795.1 Galaxias rostratus | reverse complement strand
CCTGTTTGCCAAAGCAGAGTAGTCTTATAGTTCTATGGCTTTACAAACATTAGAGCTGTGAACTTGTAATAATAGCCTACTATACATTTTTAATATAACCATGGTGTTGCGTAACATACTTACAATACTATTTTGAACAGCACTTTATCACCAATAAATCTAATTGTGCTACCATATTGTACTTTTGCCTGAAATATGTACACTATTACAGTCGAGGGATTAATGTCGTGTAGGAACCGTTTCCCCGCTCCCACTTCGCGTCTGGCGGGACGAATTTGACCGCTGGACTTTAAATTACCTATCCCCTTTTGTTTTGATGGCTAGCTACCTAGCGTCTCAGTCATAGCGTTTATGTATTTAAGCAATGTGTAAGCATATAAGGCACGATACATTTGTAGTTAACGGTAAAGCGTGTAGAAACATAATATTTTTGCTTTATTGAGGTATGTTAATGAACATGATAAATGGAAGGACGTTGTCACCAAGATAACATCTCTAGCTTGCTCTGTCGTTCGTTACCAACAACTACATGATTTGAAGCACTTAAGCCGAAAAAACTTCCAACGATAACTTTCTTTACTTATCGGCGCTCTGGTCATCACTTTCTGGTTTGCCGAGATAAACAACAGTTCCATTCACTGCCAGTTCTATCTTACGACGGGATCTCATTGATTTTAAAAGGCAAGTCAGTTCACACGAAAAATAAGTCAGTTTAGCTAGTTAGCTGTGAATTTCAGCTCCAACTCGTTGGTTGTCTAGACAACCAGAAAATATTTATTAGCTAGCTATATCAGTTTGTAGTCAGGCTGGACGTGTTATCTTCGCATTTTGCCACCGCTTTAGCAACCAGAAAGTTCGTAGTACGTATCAACCACAGCCTGTAACGCTGTGAGCTGCAATCGCCAATTTTTTCTTCCTCCGACTAGTCTATTGTTGTTAGAATGTGTTCTGTTCGTGACTAATTGCTGATATTAATGACAATGATGGTCCCAATATAGTTTTTCTTGACTCAATTTCTGTTACAAAAGGACACCTGCTGCACTTCTCCATATTTATCCAATGGGTGAGGAAAAGCCGGACACATTGGACTTTGTGAAAGATTTCCAAGAGTATCTCAGCCAACAAACTCAACATGTGAACATGATATCTGGCTCTGTCACTGGCGTTAAAGAGGTGGATGATCTGCAGCCAGGTAACTTATTTCACAAATTTTCACGATTTTGTATTTTCTATCTCTTAGCAAAACACATGGGCTGACTTGTGGTTAATGTGCAGACTGTAGCCAGAATGGAATGGACCACCCTTCCGTGGACATGTCATTGGAGGACAGCTCAGGGATTCTGGTGGACGGCTTTGAGAGAACTTACGATGGCAAGCTGAAGTGCCGCTACTGCAATTATGCTACTCGAGGCACTGCAAGACTCATAGAACACATCCGCATTCACACAGGTAGGCTTGTAGCTGCGTCTTTCAGATAGGTCTGTAACTATGTCGCACAGATTGGCTTGTCGGTACTTAACAGAGGTACACCTGTAGCTTGTCACACAGGTAGGCCTCTAGCTACATAACTCAGGTAGATCTGTAACTATGTCGCACAGATTGGCTTGTTGCTATGTAACAGAGGTAGACCTGTAGCTACATCACACAGGTAGGTCTGCCACTACGTTACACAGATTGGCTTGTCGCTGCGTCACATGGGTAGAATTGTAGCTATGTCACACGGGTAGGCCTGTTGCTACATCACGCAGGTAGGTCTGCCACTACGTTACACAGATTGGCTTGTCGCTACGTCACATGGGTAGACCTGTAGTGACATTACGCATGCCTACATTAAGGCATTTCATATTCATGTGCATTCACATAGGTAGGAGTGTAGCTTTTACACACAGGTAGACCGATAGCTTCATCAAGGCTACCAATGTAGAGTACCAATACCAATATGGTTTATAATATTGCCACTCCAGTAGTCTGCAATTCTGGTTGTATTTCAGTTTACTTTGTTAAGGCGTTCTAATGTTTTTTTATTTAACATTTGACCCTAATGTTGAACCTTCCTTCTTCTTTGGTTCTCTCACAGGTGAGAAACCCCACCGCTGCCATCTGTGCCCTTTTGCTTCTGCCTATGAGCGCCACCTAGAGGCCCACATGCGCTCTCACACTGGGGAGAAGCCTTACAAGTGTGAGCTATGCAACTTCCGCTGTAGTGATCGTAGCAACCTGTCGCACCACCGCCGACGGCGCCACAAGCTGCTGCCCATGAAGGGTGCTCGCTCGCTCTCCCACAAGAAGATGCTGAGCGTGCTGCAGAAAAAAGTCAGTTCTCTGGGATACGGTCGCCGGCTCCTCATCAACTTCAGCCCCCCTTCCATGGCGGCCCACAAGGTTGACAACGTCAATGACTACTCCCACGAGCTGCCCCATTTACGCCAGGAAGCTTACAATGACCAGGGCGGCCCTGGCGGCGGGGACGGGAGCTCCAGGGACGACCACCAGGAGTTGATCATGGACAACCCGCTAAACCAGCTCTCCACCCTTGCCGGCCAGCTGGCCAGCCTTCCTTCTGAAGTCCAGACCCAGGCGCCCATGTCCCCAGGTGCCGAGTCAGTGGTGGATGAGAAGCCTTTTCTCATTCAGCCGCCTCATCCCGCCATGGCCCCTATAGCCGTCTCGGCGAGGGCAGCCCACGCATCTTCCTCTTCACCCGTCACCCCGGAGCCCCTGCCCCCGCCGCACAGCAACTGCAGCCCGGGAGCGGGCCCCTGCAGCGAGCACAGTGGTCGCACCAGCACTCCCAGCATCACAAACAGCCAGCCCAGCACACCCGCCCCCGGGCTGCCCCCTCTCCATCACGACCGCCAGCTGCTGCACCGCTGCCAGCACTGCAACATCTACTTCCCTGATAACATCCTCTACACCATCCACATGGGCTGCCATGGCTATGAGAACCCCTTCCAGTGCAACATCTGTGGTCACAGGTGCAGGAGCAAATATGACTTTGCTTGCCACTTTGCCCGGGGCCAGCATAAGCAATGATAATGCAACGAGGGTTAGGAGACTGTGCTCTGGGTTGAATTCCATGGGGATGCTTATTTATTGCTTTTTAACTTTATGAAATTGGCCTTGATGTAGCATAGCCTTTCAAAGTGCTGTGTCTTGGTTTAGATTTAGAACGCACAGGTTTCCAGGGCTGTCTTTTAACATACCCATCTGTATTGTGAAGGAATGTAGTGGGTAGGAAGCATCTTAACAGTTTAAATCGGCAGCCTACATTCCTTTTTTTTTTTTTAGCTCAGGCCTGGAGGGTTTGAACTCTGCAGTACAACAGTTGAATTCTTGGTCTTAGTAGGGACACGCGTGCTGCTCTGAATCTAGGTGCCCACCGGGAACATTCTTTCATGAAACAGTGCCTGACATTTATTCTCTCACACATAGTAGCTAGAACTCATTCACCTGTGTATTTATTTGAAGATATTTATTGGCGGAACAACACAACATAATCTACAGTAAAAGTGTATTTTATCTAGGTTTGTTGAAGTTGTACTGATGTTTATGGGGGGCCTTTCCAATAGTGTTCTTCCTTAACCAGCACCTTAACAGCTTTACACTTATTTTATGAAGTGGTTGTAGTGGTAAAACAACAATAGCAGACAGCATCATGTCCTCCTGACTCTTCACCAAAACTTCTGCACCAGCTTGGGGCAAAATACAGGATTGCGGCGCCAACCAGATGAAAACAATCAGTCGGCTCTGAACTAGACTTCATGCGTTTCCCAACGGAGGAGCAGACTGAAACATGCCAGGACAGCTTGGCAGTCGTGAGGGTAAATATTGAGTTACTGTACAGTTGATGCCTCTTTCAGGTGGCTATCTCTGACATAGGGATTCTAGCTCTACTCCTCACGTCGGTGTGGTGGTAACACCTTTCTCTTCAGACTTGCCAAGTAGCACCAGCGACGCCATGTTTTAGCCCAGGCTTCTGTGATATGCCTTTGGATTCCCATTGTATGATTGAGACGGTGTATTGTAAGGTTTCTCAAGCTTTTCTAAATATTTACTGAGTATTGTATTCTGAGTGGTCGGATTGGTGTTAAGTGTCAATAAAAAGGTAAAATTATGCCGAAGTGAAGATTACTGCCATTGCAGTCCCTTGTATTGGATTATGTCGTGTTTGTTGCTTAGCAACATATGTGGAGAGCATAGTTACTGTTGCTAGGACCAAGTGCTTGTCACCATGCTTACATTTTCCAGGTTTCTAGTAGTAATGGGGTTATGTTCTGTCAGTGTGTCGTAGAGCCATGTAGATATGGTGAATGTTGAAGCGTTTTGGACATCACTTTTCTCCTTTGATGACAAATAATCTTATTGTGAGTTACATTTGAACACATTTTTAAGTAAAGTGTTTTCTAACATACCTGCTGTGTCTTTTTTGGTTTCCTTTTGAGTCGCTTGTGTGATTCCTACAGTGGATCACTTTAGGAGCACAGTACATCTTTTCAGAAATAGGACATTTTCTCATATTGCAAAGCTATTTCACAATTTGGCCATCCTTCTCAAATGACTGTTTCCAAACAATTCATTGTCTTTTTAGAATGCTCTTTAATAAGTGAATGATTAGAATAAGGACTACTGAAGTGGCGCTAAGCATTTACTGAAACAACAACAATTTCTTAGGCACAATAGTGGAAAACATATTTAAGGCAAATCTTATTGGAGCTTGTTAAGCAAAACTCCCACGGGAGCCTTGACCTCCTTTTCCTTAGGCAACTCTTCATTGTGTTTCTCGTCTTCTGGAAAGAGAATGACAACACAATCATTGTAGGCATAAACCGTTATTTAATTCGTAGAAATTGTGCTGGCAGAAATTATTTTTTGGCAAAACCCTTTTCTTGAATCACCAGTGAAGATATTTCTTTATCTAAATAAATTACACAACCAACAGGAAGCAGTGGAGGTTAGCTAAACACGAGTAGGTGTTTGCATGCCCTGACCTTTGAGCTGGAAGGGGCCCAGGACCAGAGTTTGGCTGTCATGGGCGGAGTGCACTTCCCGGGTCTTGCGTCTCTGGCAGCCTCGGCGGCAGCGCGAGTTGTAGTCCGCAGCCTCACAGATGAGGATCCTGCACTGCAGGTACACTGATTCATAAGCCCTAAGGAACTTAAAGGACTCGAATCTGAAGCCAGCATAGCCATGGGAGCCGGACGCCAAGGTTGCGTATGTGTTGTCCCTAACACATCTGTGGGTGACACAGACTTGCGTTAAACAAAGATGACAGCAGTGTCTATGATGCAGTATTCATAAATAAATGATTAAACCAGAAGAGTGATTACCAAGTCTACCACGACATCGGATATACATTTTACCATGCCCTAACAAGTGATATAGAATGCTGTTTAGAAGGGCGCTATTAAAACCGTGTTAGACTCAAACACTCCATCTCCTTACCCGTTGCGGATGAGGTCGTAGGATCTGGTGTGGAAGTCATCAGGAGAAGGTGACGCCACGCAGGTATCCACAAAGAGAACCAGGCTGCTGTCATTCCTCTTCAGGTTCACCTTGGCAAAGAGGCGCTGGTTGAGGGCTACTTTGTAAGGCACCTCTGTCACTTGTTCCAGGAGGTTGCTGGAGGTGTAGAATGCCATGGTGGCGTTGAAACGGCCCGTGCCAGTGACGACGCCTTCTATTGTCGTGTTGGCCACGTACATGATCTGGACCACGGTCTCCTGCTCCATCCGACAGCCCACTGCCAGTTCAAAGTGAGACTGTCGCGTGATTTCACCAACGCTGGAGGTGTACGCACGCACACCATTGGAGTACACCACTCGCCCGTTGACAAACTGGTGGATGGAGCAGAGGTCATGAGCACCACATGTAAATTCAACAACTGGTTTGGAAAGAAATTCTAACGCATGTCATTTGTCCTCAACAAAACCGTCACTTTGTTTTTTCTTGTATTGGACATTTCATAGTTTACAGTTGACAAACTGTACAGAAAATAATTGTCTTTTTATTTGTGTAGGTCAACAAATTGTGGAGCACAAACCACACTAATACCCTAAAAAAGATTTTCCCTACCTTGCGCTCGGTCCCACAAGTGTTGACTGGAAAACTGAACACCACTTCACGAGGGCCAACATGTGGCCTGCATTGCTGGTCGTTGACGTACAGATGGTTGCCATCGTAGCCCATTGAGGTCAAATAGGACCTCTGGATGACAATGTTCAAATTGTCCGAAGAACAGTCCACACGACCTGACAAGACAGCAACTTTGAGGACTCCAACAACAAAGCACTTACCTGTGTTCAGCTAGCTTTAATTCATTTCACCGGACAAACAAACCGAACGGGGCGTGTTAAAAAGCAAATACATTTTTCAATGTCAAATGAGCTATCGTAGATTTCCCTTCCCGATGTGATTACCCATGTTTGAGGGGAGAGAGCTGCTGAAGACGGCGTGGAACCCTCGGCCAACCACCGACAGGTCGGAGCGGAACACCACGGTCATGTAGTTGGAGGAGGAGTGAAAGGCGTCCTGAGTTCCATTTCCCTCGCAGATTTTGCCCAGAAACCCAGAGTGGACTGACGGGCCATCATAGATGGAGATGTAGTCACAGCCGCAGCAGTTCTCCAGCCTGGTAAACAAGAAAGGGAAGTGCTGGAGAACTGTCTATCAACATCAATAAATACATCACTTAGTTATGTCATGCGGGTACTCAGACTCTGATTAATACTCAGAGTTTGCAGTCTGATTATTATTTAATCTGTAAGACACCTTCGCTATTTCTTACTCCCCGTCATAGAATAGTTTCTTACTGCAGGTCAGTGATGGAAAGAAAAACTCTTTGGCCATAGGTGGCAGACAGGCGCCAAACACAGTAACCATTATCGTGGTAGTAGTTTGGGTAGAATGGACTGGAGAAGGACCCAGCGCCATGCAGGTCACCTCCACAAGAAGGGTGCGGTGGTTCTGCAAACGCCAGAACAGATAGCTCAATCACAAAATAGCCTAAGTCTTCTGAAAATGTAAGAGGATTCCTTCTTCAATGGTCATTAGTTCGGTTTATTCAAACAAATATCTATTTAACATAGATAAAGCACAATTATTTTTTAATAATTGTAAGGACCACTGTTTGCATATTCAGCTTATATAATACCTGTTGTTAAATAGGATGGATGGCTGTTGAAATCGCAATATGCTGAAAAGGAAGGGGGGAAAGCATTAAGTACCAATTTCATGACCACCCTCCTTAGAATGTCTTTATCTTCCCAGTCTTTAGTTTTACCCTTGGAGATGGATTTGCAGAATAAAGCAAACTGATCCAAACTTACTGCTGTAGTCATAACAACAGCTACCATAGTAGACACAAGAGCTGTCGCAGGAACAGCTTCCAAAATGGTAGCCACAATTCCAACGACAGGAATGATGTGCTGGTGAGGGAGAAGGTTGAAGAATTAGCCAACAGTGTCATGTGACATTTACACACAATGATGTTGATCAGTCAAACTTACCAGTAACCCAGTAGTCTGTAAGGTAAACAAATAGAGCGGAGTTTAGGTTTCTAAATTAACAGGAAATTAAAACCCGCATTGGTTATACATTTGTACAAGTGTGGATTAAATACTGACTTCATACTTGAAAGTAACGGGGTAGTCTTACAATTGTAAATTAGTTTTAGTCTAATGCTTACAGTGAAATCTAAATTAGTTATGCTCAAATTCTTGGAGGATAGCACATACTTCTAGAAATGTAGGAAAATAAGTATGTTGTAGTGCGTTATCTGGTACAGTTTTGTCATAGTGTGGATTGGTAATTGCTTCTTCTGTACCCGATCCAAGTAATCGATCTGTTTTCAAGTTTATCCATCCATCTAATGTCATGTTATATATTAACAAAATTAAATGTCTTGCACTGCAGCATGTGAAACACAATTAACTTGACGTTAGATTGGTCAATACAATAATATAGAGTTGTTTATTTTGTATTCCCTGGTGTAGTTTCCAAATAATGTGAATGTATAGTTAAGCAGTAGCTTAAAAGAAATTAAATTTTCAATGAAGAATTATTATTATAGAGTTATAATTTCACTGCAAACAGTGAATGTTTTATTAAACCATCAAATAGAAGATTTTATGGCTTTAATATTGTTTCAAATTGTGATGTGATGGGTATTTATGCCGAGCAACCCCTTTTGAAATAACAAAGAAGCGGAAAGTTGTATGTGCATTACCTTGGGTAATATAGTCTCCGACAGTTCCACCATAGTCACCAGGTCCTGGTATAGGAGTCACATCTGCATCTGTCAGATTGTGACCCAAATTAAAATTATTTTTAAAGTTAATTCTTAGTTCCCTTTGAAATCATAATAAAAAGTATTTATTGTTGCTAACGCCTTGTGTTACATTTTGACCCTGCAGGGGTACGGAAAACAGCCATTAAATTATTTGTTTCACATATCAACTTAAATATTACAAATCTACCTATGATTGTAATCAGCATTTCTGGAATTAATAATGGGAGTCATGCCAAGTTTCTATGGCTTTACTGTTACATTTATTAGTGAAAACCTTTACCCAAACATTTACCATAACAAAAATAAGAAAGAAGGGGCATGAATAGAATAAACAATCTAACCTGGTGTGTCCCAGTACGACTCTGAAATGACATATTATGAGTTCAAGTTAAATCTCATACTTTGCTGTTAGATATACCTACTTCTTAATTTAAAGACTAAGACCATAATTGCGTGTGATCGGGAAGGTGAACATGCAGTACTATCATAATATGATAAGTAGTATTCTAATATTTTATGTGGACTTAGTAATAAAGCTTACCTGTCGTCCACCACCCTGAAATCAACATTTAAGAGATCATTTTATTCTGAAATATGTTTACTGCAGAATGTGAATGGTGCACGTTAAACAATTACATCAGTGTCCAAAGAGTAAGTGAATTGGTGAAGCAGCTTACAGTACCTTGCACGCCTTGTGTGAAGACCACACAGCATAGAACCACGAGAGCTGTTCCAGTCGCCATGTTTCAGTGTTCATCAGTCACTGCTACAGTCCTCTCATCTTCTCAAAGGTCTATATAGCTGGTGGCTCACCCTAAATGTACTCGTGGCACCTGTAAAGTCAATACTGGTGAGAAAACAGTCACCTGCACATTTTACAATTAGCAAATTATTATAGTGATAAGAAATGTGGCAAATAGTGATTGAACATTGCTGGCCCTATGGAGCTACGTGGCACTTTTTACATACAGTGCATCCGGAAACTATTGCCGGCGCTTCACCTTGTCCACATTTTGTTATGTTACAGCCTCATGTAAAACGCCTCAATGAATTGTTTCCCTAATACAATACACCATAATGATAATGTGAAAAAGGTTTGGGGTTTTTTGTTGCATATTTATGAAACATGAAATAACTAAGAAATCACATGTACGTAAGTATTCACAGCAATTGCCATGAAGCTGAACATTTAGCTCAGGTGCATCGTATTTCCACTGTTGATCCTTGAAATGCTTCTCCAGCTGAATTGGAGTGCACTTATGGTACATTCAGTTGATTGGACATGATTTGGAAAAGCACAGACCTGTCTAAATAAGGTCCCACAGTTGACAGTGCATGTCAGAGCAAAAACCAAGCATGTTGTCAAAAAGAATGGCCTATGGACCTCTGAAAAGTATTGAGGTACAAATCTGGGAAAGGGTACAGAAAATGTCTGTAGCTTTGAAGGTCACAATGAACACAGCGGCCTCCATCATTTGTGAATGAAAGAAGTTTGGAACCACCAGGACTCTTCTTTAACTGCTGGCCGGCCGTCTAAACTGTGCAATCAGGGAAGAAGAAACTTGGTCAGGGAGTCGACCAAGAACCTGATGGTCACTCTATCAAAGCTCCAGCTTTCCTCTGTGAAGAGAGAAGAACCTTCTAGAGGGACAACCATCTCAGTGGCACTCCACCAATCAGGCGTGTATGGTAAAGATGGACCCACCCCGTAGTAAAAGTCCCATGGCAGCCCGTCTAGAGTTTGCCAAAATTTACCTGGAGGACTATCAGACCATGGGAAACAAAATGATCTGGTCTGATGAGACAAAGATTGAACTTTTTGGTGTGAATGCCAGGTGTCATGTTTGGAGGAAACCAGGCACCACTCATCACCAGGTCATTACCATCCCTACAGTGAAGCATGGTGGCACCATGTTGCTGTGGAGATGCTTTTCAGTGGCCAGAACTGGGAGACTGAACAGGATTGACGAAAAGATTAATACAGCAATGTACAGAGACATCCTGAATGAAAACCTGCTTCGGAGCGCTCTTGACCTCAGACTGGTGCGAAACGGTTAATCTTTCAGCAGGACAACGACCCTAAGCACACAGCCAATATCTCAAGGGAGTGGCTCTCTGTGAATGTCCTTGATTGGATCAGCCAGAGCCCAGATCTTTTCATTTTGTCATTATGGTGTATTGTGTGTAGAATTTCAAGAGAAAGAAACTAATCAATTTTGGAATAAGAACGTGACATAACAAAATGTGGAAAACTGAAGCACTGTAATTACTTTCCAGATGCACTGCAATAGGGAGAAGTATAAGGTTTTTACATTGTGTACATTTTACATTTTATAGGCAGTATAAGGTTTTCACATGGTATAAAGAGATACACATCTTATTACATGATATAAAGAGGTATAAGGCTTTTACATTGTATAAAATATCCTTTTGGCAATTTCAATACACAAAGCTCTTTGTTTGTATTTGCAAAATCTTTATAATATGTTCTACTTTTCCAAGGACAAATCATGCCAGAGTGATAATGTGGCATTCCAAGTATGTATTCTTCACTGCACTATATGTATTGGAGGAGTCTAGAACCCTCTGCTGTGTGTACCCAAACAGTCTAGAACCCTCTTCTTTACTGTACTGTATGTACTGGAGCAGAACCTTCTACTTTACTATACTGTGTACTGGGGCAGTCTAGAACCCTCCACTTTACCGTGCTGTGTGTACTGGAGAAGAACCTTATACTTTTCTATACTGTGTACTGGGGCAGTCTAGAACCCTCCACTTTACTGTACTGTATGTGCTGGAGCAGAACCTTCTACTTTACTATACTGTGTACCTGTGCAGTCTAGAACCCTCCACTTTACTGTACTGTGTGTAGTGGAGAAGAACCTTCTACCGGAGCAGTCTAGAACCCTCTACTGTACTGTGTGTTCTGGAGAAGAACCTTCTACTTTACTGTACAGTGTACTAGAGCAGTCTAGAACCCTCCACTTTACTGTACTGTGTGTAGTGGAGAAGAACCTTTTACTTTACTGGACTGTGTACTGGAGCAGTCTAGAACCCTCTACTGTGCTGTACTGTGTGTAGTGGAGAAGAGCCTTCTACTTTACTGTACAGTGTACTGGGGCAGTCTAGAACCCTTGACTTTACTATACTGTGTGTACTGGAGAAGAACCTTCAACTTTACTATACTGTGTACTGGAGCAGTCTAGAACCCTCTACTGTACTATGTGTTCTGGAGAAGAGCGTTCTACTTTACTGTACAGTGTACTGGAGCAGTCTAGAACCCTCCACTTTACTGTACTGTGTACTTAAGCAATGTAGGACCCTCTACTTGATGTACAATTTCGATATCAATGGCAATGTATTTTATGAGAGATGTGAAGCCCTGGCCTAAAAATGAGTGTTGAAGTTGTCAGTATACATCTTGGCGGACAAACCTAATCATTAGCTAATAAGAAATGACACGAGAATCTAAGAAAAACATTTCTATAACTGATCATGCAATAATCCAAACATCTAAAATCTAAATCTAAATGCACGCGAGTTCTAGAGAGGAAGACAGTCTTGGTCATAAGGACCTAGTTACTCATCTCTGTTGACTCAGGTGTTTGAGGAGGATTTTCCTTATTACGCTTGCAGACAATATTTCTAACTTGTTCATGAGAAACCTCACAGCTGCTTGTAGAAGCACACCAACATTTAAGGCTGGGGTATTTTCTGGACACTCATTGATATCCAGGATGTAAAGGTTGTAAAAAGGTTTCGTGTCCATTTGCACCCATACGAATGCAATGTGTCAGACAACAAGGTTCACAGAGCATCACTGTCTTTTATCCTTATGTTCAGAGAGTTTAGTTTAGGTCATTAAACTGCCTTTTAAATATGTGCTTTTACTGCATTAATACGCTTGAATTTGACTTGATTTTAATATGAATATAAATCCTCATTGTTTGAATTTGCGGGCTAAAGGTGAATTATTACATCAAGATGTCGGGACCTGTGTAGGTTGGTAAAAAATATAATGTGTAAGTCACAATGCTTTTAAATATATAGCCAGATGACATGCTGCTTAAAAATATAAATAGAAAGTGATAATGAATCCCTCACAAAAGGCCTTGAATATCCATTCACATTGACGAAGTGCCCCACATCGACCAGAAGAGGGAGCCCTGTGGCTTCTTGAGAAGAACTGCTTGTGCACAGTCAACTGCATTTTTGCTTATAGCACAGACAAATGTAAGCTGGCTCAAAGACAAGCACTGACATAACTATTTAGCCTGGACAATTTAATTATCTTCATATCACATAATACAGTACATTGAAAAAGTATGCTAAATAAATTAGGGCACATGATATTAAGTAAAAAAATATATATTTAAATTCTAAATATTATATATTTAAATAATTTGTAGATGCAGTTATGTAAAGTGTTTAAACACACTTAAAAAATTACTGACAGTGTGTAATCATCATTTAAGATTGATCATAGCACATAGGCTGCAAAACTAAAATGACAAGGAACAGCATTTCCTTGCATGTTCAACAAATACAACAAATATTTTAAAAACACATCTATCTCACTTGCTACAAATGGAACAAATACATTCGGAACAACCGCACTGTTATAACACTCACAGAAAATGCACAGATGCATAGGCCTGCTTTTAACACATTGCACACATCACATTTTCTGGGTACATCAGGCAAGAGATGAAGGAGCTATGGAAAAAGTGTAAAACAAGTTCTATGTTCTTCTACAAACCAGTCAGAGATCCCCTCTGTGATAAAATTAATCAAACCGTAAAGGTTTGATAGCCTGTCTAGAGCCAATCTTCATTTCAGATGACAGCCTTCTCCCAGACCTGACATTGTGTCCCCAACTATAGTCAGCCAGGAAGAAAAGACCAAAAGTAGAGAGAATTAAGATGATGGAAAAGAAAGGAAGTGTGAAAAGAAGATAGAGATCTTCAAACCCGTGGTAGTTTGAAGCGTTCTGATTATTAAAATCCTCTTCAGTGATCACACTCCAGCTGGTAGTCCCCTAAATGTGATCCAAAGAAAACAGATGGAGACAAACTGAGAGACTCAATCAAAAGAAAGAGTTTAGATTTATGTTCTGCCCTGAATTTAAATATGCTCTTGATCCTTTCTGTGTATAAACTGTACCGGTGAAGAGACATGATTTTTGAGCACACGGATGATGAGCTTCAATAAACAACACTGTCTGCCAGCACACATGCTCCAGAAAGGACACACACGGGCGCTTTGAGGTTTCGTTCAAAGGGCACACATGTGTTCAAGGGTCTCATTTGAAGGCCACACTTGTGCACTACAGTCTTGTTCAACGGACATACAAATGCACTAGTGTCTCGTTCAAAGGCCCTGGCACTCCAGCACTGGTTGGTGTTCTTGCTGAAATTGCTGTCTCTTGCCGACCCCTCCCTCCAAACCCAGAGGAACCATCCTGGCCTCGGAGTCTCCAACCTTTTGAGCACCAGAGCACTCGCTCCCTTCCCGACCTGTCACAGACGCCCCTGCGAGGGAGGTCCGCTGACCCAGCCAGCCCACAGTCCGATAGCCCCAGTGGCACCGGGGCCTCAGCCTCTCCAGGGTCCTCCAGCAGGCCTTTCTGAACGTGTGGGAGGAGATACAGAAGAGCAGTGGGTCCAGGGCGCTGTTGACGTACCACAGGGGCAGGGACAGGTAGGACTTGAGGACGGTGTAGATGGTGAGGATGGTGTCGGACCACACCACCACGTACACCTGCATCAGGGACGAGGCGATGTCGGGAAAGTTGCAGACAAAAAAGGCCACCACCACTGCGCCTGGTGGACAAGATCATTACAGCCTTCAAGTACATAAAAGCTGTTAGCTTTTATTATCATCTATTATTTTTTTCATTCTTCGGAAAGACAAGTACGAAAATAGCAGCAATAAAGATGAGTTCCACAAGCACTCTGCTGGAATGGTGCCAGCTTCCAATACTTTAGTATTGGAACTATTTGTGTTTGACCCCATCATTAAATTCAACTAAAAGAACACATTGGCATAACACATTGTGAAAGGTTGCTTTTAATTTAAGCTTTCTTCTCCATCGAACAAAGTGTTGTTTGGAGATCTTGATCTTTGGAACGTCAAAGTGGGCCCACTTACCCATAAGCCTCAGGGCTCTCTTTTCGTTGAGCAGAAGCTTTCCGTTCTGGTGGCACTGAACGTCTCTGCGGCCATCGGGCACAGGGTGCGTGATGCCCATGGCTCTCCGCTGGCGGCTGTTCCGTCTCAGGTGAGTTAGGATGAGCAGGTAAAGGGAGAAGATGGCTACCAGGGGCACCTGGAGGCGGACAAATGTTGACAATTTAGCAAACAAAATAATTGCTTTTCAGTAAAGTGTTTTTTGACGACTTAGTTTGTAGCAGTTGAGTAAAACTATGTTTTGTGGGGGATTAAGAGTAGGTTATGTCCGAATAAGTGGATAGTGGAAAAATATACACTTTCACGAAACACAGGGCTGTAATCTCACCAGGAAACAGAGGGCTGCCCTGAGGATGAGAGCTCCCCTGTAGATGTGAGCTGGCTCCGGCTCAATCATTTCACACATGGTGGAGAGGTGAAAGGTCTTGTCAGGCGTGGTAGCCGTGTAGTCTAGGATGCAGACCAGGGCCTGGCCATAGACCAGGGCAAAGGGCACAGCTGACCCCAGAGACAGCAGCCACACCCAGCCCAGAAGGAAGGGCAGACGAGACTTCTGCTGCACCAGAGAAAAAGGTTATGCTTCTCTGTTTGATCCACTATTAAACATGGCTGTGCATAAATATAGTCATCTCTCATGAGTCTATCAGAGGGCGACCATCTGTCGTAAACAATCTTGTGAAGCAAAACTTTCAAAGTTGTGCAGAGAAGATGTTGAGGAACATAAGCTATTTAGTTAATGGTGTGTTGAATCACGCAAGACCTTTGGTCCTCCCACCTGCAGGCTGGATACAGACCACATGGTGTGGCAGATTGCGGCATAGCGCTCTACAGTGAAGGCCAGGATCACCCAGCTGGTGGTGGCGCAGTACATCTGCCGGACGATGAAGTAGGCCTTACACATTGACTGGCCCAGCCTCCATGGGTAGCTTTCCCAGTAGTAGCGATACAGAGTGACTGGGATGGTCAGCAGCTGCAGGATGTCTAGTTGGAAAGCACAGTGCTGGACAATGGGAACATCATGCCACTCAAACGTGGACTGTATGTTTAGAATCTCTTTCTATGTGGTTAGTGTCAGTGTTTGCCATCAGATTTACCTTCTATAGAGAAAGCAATGACCAACATTTTACATCAATTCATGCAAATTCCTTTGTGTGGCATTCAAATTGTGTGACGGAGAACTGTAGTCAGTTATTTTCCTTTCAAGAATGTTGCTATTAATCTAGGCGAGAGGAAATAATGATCTTTCATCTTGAATATTCAACAATGCATTGGAATTAAATTAGTTGTTTGATTTTTTGGGGAGCTTGTTGAATTCTACACTTCTTCTAGCTAGACATTTAGCTACAAGGCACTTATTTGACTGTAAACAGATTGTACATTTGACTTGTTAGCATAAATCTCTCCCAAAAAGCAAATTAGCCTTTTAATCATGAGTCAATTAAGCAAGCTAGGGCTTTTGAGATTTCAGTCTGGCAGGATGCAATTAGCACCGCTTCAGTGAAACCTATCCCCCCAACCCCCATCTCTCACTCTTTCTCTCTCTCTCATCAACAATATCAATGAACATGGCAATGCAACTTCAAAGCATGTTCACCTGGATCAAAATGGTAAAAAACAAACAAAAAGTACAGGGACCAGTCGGTACATTCCCAGAAATAAAATCCCAATGCCCATTGCTGCTTTAATACCTTCATCACAATGTGTTAAATGCCCAGAATGCTGTTTCACCAAATGCTGCACAACGTGTTAAGTGTCCTGCTGTGGTCTGCAATGCAGAGGCTCTGTAGGAGGTGGGGTAATGGGCTCTGTACCTGAGAGCACCAGGCTCAGGAGGTAGAGCCGCATAGCGCTGACTTTCATGCGGGCATCCAAAAGGAGGGTCAGCACGCTCACGCCATTAAACAACACCTGCCAAAGGAAGACAGCCTTTTGAGTAACCTGTGAGACCGTCAGGGTGCGAACGGATTGAAGAGGAGCACCCTTACGCCAAACAGGAAGAGGCTGCAGTAGAAGATGGTCATGGGCACGGCCACGGTGAAGGGCTCTCTCTGGGTGGCGCTGATGAAGAGCTGCGGCTCTGCGCTGGGGCTGACGTTGCAGGAGAAGAGGAAGGGAAGCTCCGCGCTGAGGTTCATTCTGACTCGCCCGCATTGGACCAGGAGAACGGTTTATGCGGACTGTTCAGTGGGAGACATTTGAATTTCTTTGAATGAACGCAAGCCTGTGTACTATTGTGTCTTTTCTTATTTTTAGCTTCAGAATATAATTGGTAAGTTTGGCAATTGGCACAAATGTCTTGTTAGAGAAAAGTAGAGAATCAATTCAGATGCCTTTAGAAAAAGGTCCATGGGAAATACCGATTTGTTGGAAGTCTTGTGTGGAGCCTACAGTGCAAGGAAAGGTAGCATCATTTGTTCCCTGATTTTATTTACAAAGAATTGGACTAAGAAATAGCACAGCAATCTCCCCTAGTCAACATCATTGTTGTCCTTCTTCATTTTCCAAAATGTCTCATCAATCAGCTAAAAAACACAGGAAAAACAAAACAGCATGATTCATATCATACTTCACATCTCATTAATTAGAGTAGTTACTGCTGGAGATATTTAATCATTCCACTAAAAACATGGTTAGAACGCAGCTGGTCCACTTTAGCCATGTAAATGAAGGAACCGCTATTTAACTCGTCTGGAAAAAGAACAATATCATTGACGTGTACATCAATGCCATATTTTTTGCATAATTAGCAAGCTTCATATTCTACAGTGGAAAGAACATGAACATGAAAGAACGCTCTTCATTAATAACTATAATTGTGTTCTTCAAAACACCAGCCTTCCCTAAAGGTGCACTATTATAGGTGGGGGTCCCTAAGACATGTCTATAATTATGCAGGGACTTATGTCAGATGCAATCACATACTACCGAAATTAAGTCAAAATGCCATGCACTTAGATAATCCTCAATTTGTAGTTGCTTTATCAGCCTTAGAAAAATAATGACATTCGGTGAAACATAGCTGATTTAAAATCTGAAAACTGTTTTGTACAACCATGAAAAGGAAAAATATGTAATTGCGAGACGTATGCTTAAATTGAATTAATCTTGTGTAAATCTAAGTTTGACCAAATTACCAAATTGCAGTTGAGTTGTTTAATTTAAAACCTGAGCACTACCTGTTGCATGCAGGAAAACAGGGAAATATTTTTGCCAATCACTGCTGTAAATACCCATGCACTAAAGTCCCTTATGCTCTACTGACTGATGACTGAAATGTAGAAAGCCCATTACCACACATCTATGAGACTCACCTTTATCAGCCGATGAGGCAAATTAGAGTTCCTTACCACATTCACACCGCAAAGCCTTCCTCTGGGCATGAATCAATCTGAACTGCACATTTTCTTTCCTCCGTCTCTCTCTCTCTATTTCTCTCTCTCTCTCTCGCACACACACACACAGGAACACACAGACACATATTTTCTCTCCCCAAATATATCTGTACAGCCTACATTTTTATTTCTCTGGTGGAACATGAAATAAATATTAACAGCATTTATTTATGCCATAAAAATACAATTCAAAAACAAGAAACTAACCAATGTTGAGCGGATTTTCTGGATTATTGACAGACAACATTTGACACGTTTGGTGCATTGAAATAAATTATTGCAAAATAATAAGAATGTCTTGTTATATGAAAATCAATCTTGTCACCCAATAGGGTATCCATCTAGTCATCCAAATATATATGTATATATTTATATATATATATTTTTTACACA